>JAWMAG010000008.1:16235000-16327500 GCA_037013455.1 Ceratitis rosa | reverse complement strand
GCTATGTATTACTGTACATATGTAAACATGTTATGCATTACTTCCGAGGCCAATAATATTCTCAGTGCGATTATATTCAAGACTTCATACTGTGAGAAAATAAAAAATTCACATGTTACCGCCGAAAATGCAAAACGCAGGAATAAAGACGTGACACATGGCGTAGAAAAGACACGTCTACGTAGCAAATGGGGTCACAGATATGCCTACTTTTAATGGCGCACAAGAGTAGAAGAATATTAAATATTTTAGGGATCTATTTTACATAGACATATGGAGCATTTTGAAGAAAAGTGGTATTTCTCTCGCCTCCTTGAGCCAAGGAGGAACATACATATTTTTCTATGATGTTTGAAAAATTCTAAAATATTTATATTCATTTATAGTTCTATAATTTTAAAATTTAAGCACTCAGTACTCCCTGCAATGGTCTCTCGTACTGTCGCCCAGATAGCGACTCCTCAAAACCAAAGAACTCAAAACTAAACTAACGAAGTGTTATAATGTGAAAAAGATCACGAAAATTTTAGATATAAGCACGCGTATTCGAAATTCCTACGAGGTAGGTTCAAGAGGTGTGTGTACTTTCGATCTAGTATGATGATTCTACAAAATCCTAAAGATCAGATTCTTGGCTAAATGATATACGCGAGTTTGGTTGACGGCTAGACTGAATTCTTTATAGTTATAACCTAAAGATACTCTCTGTCAATAAAACACACTAGTTCACATTCATCCAGTTTTAATATTGAGTACTCATCAGTTCAAAATTAAACAGTCTCAGCTGTAGACTCCCATGGTATTCAGACGACATTATCTAAATTGCCTCTGTAGCTGCTAGATATCTATAAAGTGCCAGTTGCCAATGCTAAAACCGTCCAAAACATTTTTTTTAATCGTAAACGACCTTCTTCGTGTGGATCGGATGTGGTCTGATGGTTTTAAGAAAAGTGCGTCTAATAAAATTGGATAGATCGTTTGATGCCAAACTTCTCCAAGCTAACTCGCAGAAAAAAAGTTCTTCAGTCGTGAAGAGAATTTTCAAAGTAAGCTAAGCGGTAGAACCATGGTCTCTCTCACAGCTATATTATTCTGTTCTCCAATTTCAAAATTAATCTAAAAAGAGCGCACGTAAGTTCATCGATCGATAGAATGGCAAGAAGCCTATATTTAGTGGAGTACACCCCAGATGACTGGAGTTGCTGCTGCTATTGCTGTTTTTATTGTAACCACAACAATATTCAGGGAATATTGTGCAGTGACGATCCGGGTCTTACCGGTATAACGATCCGATTGTCGATTTTTGTCGGTTCTTACAAGGGGAATGCTTTACCGCGAGTATATTTTTCAACCTTTAATCCAAAGGTGTCGAGTCGGTGCTGACAGCTCCTTTTCCGAGATCTGCTGCTTCGTTGATTTTAGTCAATTCCCCATAAAAATCCGCTTTCTTCCGATACTTCTTTCACTCTGTTCTAGCGTAATTACCCCATCAAAGCACTCATCAAACTTTTCGAGCGTACCTCGTACAACTTATAAATGCGCATACAAACACTTTGCTGAAAGATACACAAAACTGAAGCAATGAAGCCTTCACAACGCGAATATGCCACATTTGTTGCGATTCCTGCAATGGCGGAGCGGAAAAAGCTGCTTGCTGCCAGTTCATTGAACCACGTCGACCCGGGAATTGTGCAAAAAGTAAAGAATGTTCATGTATTTACAAAAAAAAAAAAAACAAAAACAAAAAAAACACATGTGAGGTGTCCCATTCAGCAGTATTCCCGCTTAAACTGAAATTGCCTCCAGCACACGGCAAACGGAGTCTCCGCCACATGATTATTGCTCCTCTCCAGTTGTCGTCGCGCCATTACTTTTGAGGAATTTTCACCACAGCAAAGTGCTTCTATGCTGGCTTCTGCTGCTGCTGCTGGTTGATGATGGTGTTGACAACAATATTGTTGCTGCTGCTGCTGCTGCCCTTCCAATTGCTAAGAGCAGCCAGTGACGACATCGACTTTGCTGATTGCTCCACTGCTACTACTGCTGGTGCTGCTGCTTGTGTGACTGTAGTAAGACCACGGCAAGCCCACCAAGCGACAATCGGCAATAATTATGATACTCTAATAGATATGCAAGCTCACAATTCTGTCACCGATTCAACGATGAACGAGTTGGCGACAGGCAGTTGTGCGCCCTGCAGTTCGCAGTGCTGACTCGGAGGATGACGGTAAAGAATGCCGCAGAATGTACCATAAGCCTTTTACGCTTCGTCCCCTCTTCAGTTGCTCAACTGCTTACTTGGTGCTTGCTGTTGTCTGCCAGTGCACGCTGAGCGAGAGGAAAATGCTTACATTATAGACTGGCAATTGCAATTGTTGCTAGTTTGCTTTGGTTGCTTTTTTGGTTGTTGTTGCTACATTCGCTTCGTTCTGCTTTAGCGTCAGAGGAAATCATAAATCGATTTCAAGTGTTTCTGCGT
The DNA here is from genome assembly GCA_037013455.1 of Ceratitis rosa. Classification (NCBI taxonomy): domain Eukaryota; kingdom Metazoa; phylum Arthropoda; class Insecta; order Diptera; family Tephritidae; genus Ceratitis; species Ceratitis rosa. The sequence continues at coordinate 16,325,021 of JAWMAG010000008.1, read as the reverse complement.
TTCTGTGCGATATTCTCATTTTTTAGCGAAGAATTCGTGGAATTTTTTAATTTTTCCTGTTTTCAATTTCATCGATGTTTCATTGTTTGAGCTGGAAGATATGAAGAAAAACTTTATTACTTTGGAATATCTTTCATATGAGTGTATTTCTACAGGTCGAATTGCTTTTTCGGCTGCAGCTAAATTTCCTTTTGTTACTAACGTTTTTGTTTTGTATTAGTATAAAATTCAGTAAGTGATCGCTTAATCCTTGATAAAAAAACTCAGCTGGAGGGAACATGTTGAAAGCAGGACCAGTAAAGTGCTCCGAATTTGGAAAACTTGCGGAAGAGTTATTGCACCAAAAAGGGGCCTAAGACCTCACAAGATGCATTGACTCTTTACAAGTGTCTTAAGACTCGTACTAACATATGAAACAGTAATATGATGGGCAACACTAAGGAAGAAGTTCTGCATTAAACCTTTGGAACGATTACAATGTACCCATCGACTTGGTATAGCAGAAGCTATATATAAACTGGCGGCCGCGGTAGCCAAGTAGTTAGCAAGGCTCGGGTTCAAATCCAAAAATTATAGGAAACTAATCTAATAAAAAAATCTAAATTTTCTAATTGCGGTCGCCCCTCGTCAGGGAATGTCAAACCCTCCGAGTGTATTTTTGACATGAAATAAAACTCCTCATAAAAAAAACCATCAGCCTTTCGGAGGCGGCTTAGTAAAAACTTTAGGTCCCTCTTTTTTTGGAAAAACATCAAGACGCAAAACCAAAAATAAATAAACTAAGCAAGAAGCCAAGCTGACAACTAGCTGCCTAAATGTTCTATTGTAGGAACTTATGAACAGTTCCCCAATTTTATAGGACATTCAGAAAATTGGAACTCGTGCTAAACGTAAAACGACCGAGAAAGCGAAACCTTCTGCCGCTTAGAGACACCAACTCCTTCTCTAGTAGGAAAGAATGGACGGTAGGTAGACCCATCGATTACAATGAATATTTTCATATCTACGAGTATATTGATGGCTATAAATGTGAAGCACGCACAGGAGCATGGCCTCAGACCTTTCATCGCCTTAAAATTTTCTCTAAAATAGTGAACAATGAAGGAATACTTAAGGTTCTGGAACACTTCCACCAAAGGACGTAACACCAAATTATTAGTGTGGATTGTAGACAGACTAAGCTGTTACTAATTTTAAGGAAGCGAAAGCTTTGTATTCTCACGGGTGCATTGACGGACATCTACTCCCGTGACATCATCTTCACAAACTTGGTAAGGTTGGTAAGCACAGAAGATGATTAAACACTTTACCCTTTTCGAGTGTCCGGCCCTAAGCGATTGAAACGGCACATCCCTGACGGTATCCCCATATCCAACCTTACGAAGGTGGGTAAACATGTTTGCAAGACATTAAATAAGTAAATCGAACGAAATTTCCCCAAAGGTAATGCTTCTTTATGAGGGATGGGGACACAAATAGTCTACTCTTTGATTTAGGAGCAGTCGCTTGTGGTCAGATTCTCTCCTCCCCTTTCAAGCAACCAACCAACCAACCAACCAACCAACTAACCAACCAACCAACATATACCTTAAGTCTTAAGTTATTCGTCATATGCAGTCTCTTATCTGACCGCTTGTCAAACTCTTCGAGAATCCCTGTATTTATTATTGTATGTGATACGAAAGTTTATTTATCGGTTATTGGGTTCAAATCTCTTAGCACCCACACATTTCTGCGTACCACTTATTTTCCTTAAGCTCTTGTTAGGCTATTCACAAAGCATGACTTGAGTCCGATAGGACCTATAAGAAGTATTCAATACGAAACTCTTGATTAATTTGGACCACTATGTTCCAGACTCTGAAGAAGATAATCAACTTCAGTTCGTTCCAGCAGGTTGAGATTTCAGTATGAGATAATCTGGTGATCGAATCCCCAATCATTAATGCTGATAGAGCAAACGCGCCATTCATCAACCTGGACAAAGTTCGAATAACGATTACGCTCTTGAAAAATATCAAAGTAGCGGAAGACAATGGTTTTTTATCTGAAGGCTGACAAGTTCTCTGACAGCTTCTTTTCAGAATACGGTCAGATGATAGCCTGCTCCACGAAGGAAAACTGGTGTGCTCTGTTGCATACATATGTAGGCATGTGGACCCTACTGAAATTGTGAGAGATTAAAGTTTATCGTCTAAAAACTGATTAGGATCTTGGCGTCAGAACTGGTAAAACCAATACCCGTGAGAAATGAACCGACACACCCCGCCGCTTCCTTGATTTGATGGCTTTTTAGACACTTTAGGGAACTGCCTCTGTGCCGATATGACAGAAAATAGTGCCCTTCTTAAACTTCTTACAGTCTGGTGTTAACAGTGCCAGACTGTAGAAGATCCCATCCCAACCGCGCGGTATCAAACGCGGCTTGAGGCAAGCAATGCAGAAGAGGAAGTTAACACAGTCGTACCGCGCATTCTCTGCTGTTGAGTACTTGCTTTACCGAAGTCGCCTCCAAATGATTTGTTGACTACCATTAGATTGGATGACTTGAACTCTTTAAACTACTTTTAAGCCTTTCAAAGGGGACTACAATAACGATCACATATTCGTATATATACTACTGTATTCGCTTTCCCATTGTTATCGACGCTCAAACTTAGTTGACGATTTGCCTACTGCTGCCTGCCCTTTTTCAACGCTTTCCTCTAATTTTTCAGCACCTCATGGCCTATTTCAACCCCACGCCAAGCGTACTAAGCTCCCTTTGCTATTGGTCTACGTTATGTATATATGTATGTATTACTCACGTCTGGGAGCAACGCCGCCACATTTGATTGTGTTGTTGATATAACTGACGCGTTGGCGCGCCAATACTTTGAGTGAGCGCTTGCCTTTGCTATTGCTGACGCGTTGGTTGGGGGCTGGCGGCGGCTGATGGCGGCTGACGGTTAATATTCGTTCAAGTAGTGTGTGTGTTTGGCAGCCGCGCCTTCAGCTGCCACATAATTAGCCCTTGAACTTTTGTGTTCATTTTAATTGTTGCTGTCGTTTCTTTATAAGTTGTTGTTGCTGCTTTTGCCACACGCTTTGCTGATGCGATTACTTTACCAGCACTATTGTTATTGTGGTTGATGCTCTTTTTTACACGCTATGCACATTCGTTTGGATTTTTTATTGCTATTATTTACCACTTTTGCTTTCCTAGTTGAATTCGTTGCAATTTTTTTTTCGTTTTTTTTCATTCATTTTTACACTCGCTGCGCTATAATGATTTTCATTTCCATTTCAATGAGCTTAATTGTGCAAATAATGCATAACAAAAACAACTAAATGCATATTTCTGTATTTATTATTCGCTGATAGAGTTCCTGATTGGGCTGCTGCCTTTATACATGTAGATGGTTGTGGGTATGTGGGGCTGGTGGCTCGGCTGCTGGAATTTAGGTGTGAATGAACTCAAAATTTTTATTTTAACTTAAACAAATTGTGAACTAATTTTTCCGCATAACTTACTTTACTAATTTTGAAGAATTTAGAAAAGTTTTTTTTTCGTACTAAATTATTAGAATAAACTAGCAGACCCGGCCATACATTCTTGTGGCTTTCTGCCTTTCGTACAATTTTTATTCTAATTAGTATTACAAAAAACGATAAATAAAAACCCTAATTAAGTGTCGTCTAAGTCAAAATATTTATATTATATTATTTCTAGTAAAAAGTAGTCTAGTCTATTTACTGCATTAAATTGAAGGCTTTATTTACCATAGTGAACGGATAATCCAAGTAGAGGTACTTTTTTCAATAACCGTTTTTGACAGATCACACGTGAGTCGTGTAAGGCTGTCATGTTATTTTTGTTCAGAATTAATTGGTGTTTCATCATGGAAAGACTTACGCCTGAACAGCGCTTACAAATCGTTTAACTTTATTACGAAAATTCACGTTCAACTTATGTTCAACATAATCGGCCTACTGAGCGTATTATTCGCAACACTATCACCCATATTCGACCGAATAGAACACGTCCAGCAAGCAATGAAGAAAATATAGCGGTCGTAGCTGAGAGTGTACAGGAAGACCGTAGAGAGTCCATTCTGCGTCGTTCTCAACAACTCGGGCTGAGGTATGTATGTAACGACTAACGGCGCATTTTACGTCGAGATCATAAATTGAAAGAGTACAAAATACAGCTTGTGCAAGAACCGACCTTCTCAAGCGACATCGCTTCGCTCTATGGGTTCTTGAAAAGTTCCAAGAAGATTCGACATTTTCGAGCCAAATTTTGTTCAACGATGAGCCCATTTCTGTCTCAATGGATATGTAAACAAGCCAAATTACCGCATTTGGGACGAAGAGCAACCTGAAGAGAAACCTGAAGAGATTCAAGAACTGTCATTTCATCCAGAAAAAACAACGGTTTTTTGGGGTTTGTGGGCCGGTGAGAACGTAACCGTCAATGGCAACCGTTTTCACTTGAATCGATGGCTGAAATTAGAGCTCGTAATCTCGACGACATTTGGTTTCAACAATATGGCGCCACTTACCACACATCGCATCAATCGATGGATTTATTGAGCGAAAATTTCGGTGAACAGATAATTTCACGTGTTGGTTTGGTTGATTGGCTACCCCGTTAGACTTTTTCCTTAGGGGATATGTAAAGTCTAAAGCCTATGCTGACAATCTTGTTTTGAGCAAAACGGTCCAATTGGTGACAGTACAGATCCGAATTAGGCGTTTGGCCGTGGGGCAGCAGCTCATATACTTACATACAAATAATACCAATTTTTGTCAAGCTATCGGTGATCGCTTTACCGTAAAGAAATTATTATTTGCATTTCAAGCAATTCGAACTTGGTTCCAGGTATGTGGTCCATTTCCAGGAAACAAAACTATACAATTTAGACTTGGATGATATGTACCAAACCGATCCATGAATATGAATATTTTTTTATTCAAATAGATCTGTCCACTTCCTATAAAAAAAGAATTGCAAGTATAAATTATTATAACTTCCCGGTGAGAAGGTTAGTCTTTCTGCTAATTTAAGGAGAAATCGACCTATTTACCACATTTTATGTAAATCGAACTATAAGTATGATTTTTTCGAATAAATCAGTCCACTGGTCAACTTCTTGAACAAAAAAACGTTTTCTTAAAAACCCTCCCAGGATCAATCTGCCTGGTAGTTTCGGAGATCACTGGCAACTGGCAACAAATATATTATATTATATAGATAATTGGAACAATTTTACTCTCTTCAATAGTAAGTAATCATGGGTTCATCATGACTTGAAGGGACAAAGTGTGTTTCCCAAAGCAGTTTTCTAACGAGAGTTCATCTGTAGTACTTTGTCGTGGGTTCCAAAACAACTAACATTATTTCACTCTTACTCTCTTTTTTTGATACTTTGTTAGTTTCCTTATCCCTTTCCTCTTCTAAACAACTATACATACTTCTCAATACTTCGAAAGTGCTTCTCCATAGTAACTCAACACTCTCTCAAAGGCTTTCTCTACAATATTAAAGTAACTTAACTTGAGAATATATAAATTATATACTTCCTTAGTGTGGAAGTTATTGAAAGAGTGTTAAGATACTGTTGCGAAGCACTCACGGAATCTCGATATGTGTAATCGCGAAGAAAGTGTTCTCTTATAAGATATCTAAAAAGTATTTCAAGACTTTTTCAACAAAATGAATTTTTAATTTATACAAACGTTATTGGCTTATCATAATATAATATAAATAATTTCGAAAATAATATTTGAACATATTTTTAGTAATTGGAAATAAATTTTCAAAAATTTCTATTTCGAATAAAAAAGTCAGCCAGTATAGCTTAATCTAACCCACTCTAATAAAAGAGATTAATTTCACAGTTCAGATCGAAAATTAATTTCTTAGGATGTTCGGTCGTGTGTTCGGTGTGTTTATTTAAAATCTATAAATACTTGCAAGCATTAAATGTGCCTTAGAGCTAAAAATATCAAATGCTTTCATGGAACTTGTGTTTGGCATGCCCCATTTAGTTCTTGCCAAATTTTATGCTACACTGAAGAAAACTTTTGAAGACATTTTATAAATTACATTTCATGACTTTTTCCGCTTGCATTATAAAATTTATCTTTATATGTTAAGCCATATTAAGCCGAAAGACTGAAAGAAAGAAGTGTTAAATTAAATTTATACAATAGAAGTGACAGCTTCACGGTTCTTGTTTCCAGAGGCGATTTTCTTAATCGAAAACACAGAAAGTTAACAACACTTTTCGAACAAAGATAGAAGATGGTGCTGCTTTTTGTAGTATTCGAAATATTTTAAGTGGAAAACCTGACAAATTTTTGTAGACACAGCTTACGCGAATATAGCCGAGTTAACTACAGCGCACCATTCCTTTGTTCTTTTCGCTGTTTGGTACTATCCAACGGCGTGGAGGTCTTCCTCTTCTTCTGCTTCTGCATCGGAAACTTTCAAAACTTCAAAACGTAGCCGCTGTCTCTTGACTCGTTAAATTATATCAATATCGCCGTAGGACTCGTACAGTTCATCATTCCATGGGCTGCGGTATTTGCCGTTGCCTATTCGCAGAAAACCATAAATTTTACGCAAAATATTTTTCTCGAAAACTCCTAACACCGAATCATCAAATGTTGTCATCTTCCATGCCTCCGCACCATATTGCAGGATGGGAATGATGAGTGATTTGTAGAGTTTAGTCTTTGTTCGGACAGAGAGGATGTTAGTTTCCCAATACCCACTCTGTACAAAGTAGGACCTGTTTCGGCGTAGAATTTCAAGGGTGAAATTATTATAAATGTTAATACTAGCTCCTAGTTAGACGAAATTATCTACGACTTCAAAGTGGTATGAGAGCGTGGGGTGAAATGGGGTATATTCATGCCTCTGGGTATGCGGTTACATTCGCAGGGCGACACTCAACTCCTACCCAAGCTATTCAGAGCCTTGGGTCACGGCTAAAGGAGATGAAACTTCAGTGGAGCCACTCCGACCTATTCGGGTTCAGGCTGAACTGAAGTCTAATTGGCCGCGTCTGTTCACCAGGGATGCGTTTCGCCTCGTATCAAGCGACTCGCTATAGGAATGTGTGTAATGAAAAGTATAGCAACGCCTCGGATTGACCATCACTGGCAATAACTTTCTCCCTTTTTTCAGCCAGTTTACGAGTTCCACTTATGAAGAACTCCTCATATTTTGAGGCTATCCATTAATCAACCTATTTTTGGATTGTCGGATAGCGCAATGCCGGGTAAATACGGCGGGTGGGGTGGTACTTTCCCGTTTCTAGAGCCGCTTCATGTGGACGAGCGTTATCGTAAAGAAAAATATATTTGTCTTGTCTGGTGTAAAATTGAGGGCGTTCCTCTTTCAAAGTTCGGCTCAATCTTTTCAGCTGTATTTGGTAAAGGGTTACAGATATTGTTTCGCTGGATTGAGCGGCTCATAAAGCACCATCCTTAGCTGATTTGCCATCAACGTCCTTTAATAGTCTCATCTTTGACGCCAAAATCACCTTTTTTAACTTTTATGAACGTTAAATGATATATTAACTTTGATCCGAGATATGTATGTACCAGAAGGAAAAGAGATAGACCCATCAAAATTTATACCGATCGGCTCAGTCGGTACTCAAATTCAGTTTTTGGAATATGGAATATGGAAATCATTTTTCAAGCTACGAATATTCATGATGGTATAAATTTCTTGCCTATAAAGGAAATACAACTATGTACAAAAAAAGTGTTTGTATATACAATATTTATGTCACAACTGAAATGCCATTTGACAATATTAGAGGAGTGTTGATAACAAACTTGACATTGCACAAATAAATCAGTAAAGGGAAAATACAACAATTTATTACACACAATATTGAACTATATTAAATGAACACGTCGACTTTAAAATGTATTAAACAGCAGATCATCCTTTGTAAAATTCTATTACATACCTTCGCATGTTTGTATGTGCGCTTATGTGTTCTTCAAAGAACTGTCAATATCTGCATGAACGTCAATCAATCACACCAATAACAAGCAAACAGCAGCAGCAGCAGCAAAGACAACACAGCCGACCGGCAGGTGACAAACGTGAGCACAACATAAATGACACTTACAAAGCAAAAAATCAAAATTAAAATAAAATAAAAAAAAAAATAATAAAAATAACACAACAGTTATTTAGTTAGTCAGGTGCTGCGGTGTACAGAGAAAAGGCAGGCGCATGCACCACAGAGTTGCAATAATAACAAAGCTAAGCCAACAATTGCAAATTGCAACAAATTCATATGGCGTTTGCCGATAATCAATGCAAAGTTAAAAAATAGAAAAAAAAGAAATAATAATTGCAATCTTAATAATAGAAACGTACAAACTCAGCCGTAAATGAGGGGAGGGGACGCAAAACACGCTAAAAAACAATTACTGCACACAATGTGCTGATTGAGTTTACTTGGTTGGTTGGTTATGGTCGGTAGCGTGTGAAGGCAGAGTAGGTGCGAGCACACCTTCACCTTCGTTCACCCATGGCTGTCACATAAATAACGAGTAATATGTCATTGCGCATGCGCAGCAGCTACTATTACAATTATCTATGCAGTATATACATTTATTTATATGTATATACTGTTGGTATTTTGCAATACTAGTAACATAAGAAATGCAGAAAACGCGTATAAATTAATTTTAATTTAGTTGTGCACACGTTTATATGTGGTTTGCTGCTTTTTTCTTATTATTATAATTATTTTTTTGGTTTCTTTTGTTTTTATTATTTGTATATGTTTATGCCTACTTTTAGCATGTGAGTTGCGTGTGTGTGGCTAAAACTTCAGGTGTGTTTAAATATGTTTATTTGTTGGAATCAAATGTACAGCGAATGGCAGAAAATTATAAAATTTTAACATTTTTCACCTTATTTTGTTATTAAATAATATTTATTATTTAAATATTGTATTTAATAAAGAAAACGAAGAGCTGTCTTTGCCCATGCCGAAGTTTTGATATCTTCCATGGACATATTAAATTTATAGTATTTCCTTTTAGCATTAATTAATTGACATATTCATAATGTAGTCCTCCGATTTTGCTAATTTTCGGCGATATTGTTTATTTATATATACGTATTTTACGAAGTTTGGACCAAAAACATCACATCTGAACAAATCCATTGTATGAGTGTTATACTCGTATGTGTAGTCGATTGCATGTGTGGAGAATTCCAAATTTTACGCTCTTATATGATTTTTTCAGAAATATATGGAATCTCGAATCGGAAAAATGTTTCATATGTAAGCTGCAGTGGTCTCGTCTGGCCAGTTCCGACAAATGAGCAAATATACCATTTCATATGCAGGATTTTCCAATAAGAGATGTTTTTTTGATATTCAAAGAGAAACTACATTTTTTGATATAAATGATTTGATGTTTATTTCAATCTAAAGAGGAAAATATGCTATTAATATCAGTCAAAGCTCCGCCACGACCATCCCTTTTATGAAACTTTCCATCAGCAAATCACAAAGTGGCTGTTGTATACCCTCAATAGCTTCACGAATTTCATCTTAGGTCTTGAATCGACATTGGCCTCAGGTAGCCAGTTCCGGCCATAAAAAATCATTAATCGTCTCTCGATCGTGCAATCCATTCACCGTAACTGTTGTTCCAGTCTCATTTTCGAAAAAGTAAGGTCCAATGACCACGCCGGACCATAAGATGCACCAAACTGGTACACATTGAGGATGGAGAGACTTTTCAATAATAAAACTTGGCTTTTCCGAGCCACAGATGCGACAGTTTTGCTTATTGACGTAGCCATCGAGGTGGAAATGAGCCTCAACAGTAAAAATGACTTCAAGATGAAATTCCGGATTATTTATATATATTCCAAGTACCCAATCAGTAAACACGCGACGTTGTTGATGATCGCCCGGCTTGAGTTCCTAAATTAACTGAACTTTATAAGCTTTAAGACCCAAGTAGGAATAGCAGGCTATTCAAAATAACAACTCTATTTTATTTTATTTTATTTTATTATATTTTATTTTATTTTATTTTATTTTATTTTATTTTATTTTATTATATTTTATTTTATTTTATTTTATTTTATTTTATTTTATTTTATTTTATTTTATTTTATTTTATTTTATTTTATTTTATTTTATATTATTTTATTTTATTTTATTTTATTTTATTTTATTTTATTTTATTTTATTTTATTTTATTTTATTTTATTTTATTATATTTTATTTTATTTTATTTTATTTTATTTTATTTTATTTTATTTTATTTCATTTCATTTTATTTATTTTGTTTTGTTTTATTTTAATTATTTTATTTTATTTTATTTTATTTTATTTTATTTTATTTTATTTTATTTTATTTTATTTTATTTTATTTTATTTTATTTTATTTTATTTTATTTTATTTTATTTTATTTTATTTTATTTTAATTTAATTCTTTTAATTCATATTTTTAATTTTATTTTAATTATTTATTTTTTTTTTAATTTAATTTTGTTTTTATTTTTTTTTGGTTTTATTTTATTTTATTTTATTCTACTTTCTTTTATTTTTTTCTTTTCTCTTATTTTATTTAATTAATTTTATTTTATTTTATTTTATTTTATATCTTTCCTTTTATTTCTTTTTTCTCTTTTCTTTTCTTTCCTTTTATTTTATTTTATTTTATTTTATTTTATTTATTTTTTTCATTTTATTTTAGGTTTTTTATTTGATTTCATTTTAATGTTATTTATATTATTTTTCACTTTTTATTTTATTTTTCATTACTTCATTTAAATGTGTTTACTTTTATTCCATTAAGTCGTTTATCAGTTAATCGTTTTATGCAGTCTTTTTCAATCAAATCATCATTTTAACGCACGCGCTGCTGTTTTGTGTGGGTTGATTGCATCCCCCGGCCGCCACGTGTTTTGCACTGTCATATAGATTATTGTCATAAAGGTGTTAATGTTTAAAGCAAACGCTTTTATTTCGTTTTTTTATTTTTCATATGCATTTTTTTTTATTTATTTGTATGTGTACATGTATTGAAGTTTTTATTGTGTTTGCATTTCAATTTAATTGTTGACATTTAATTCGACTTGATGAATTGTTCGTGATTTCAAATCACCATAATGTAAATCACTCGCAGACGCTAAAATAATTCACAAATTCAAGTTATGTGTAGATATTCACATGCTCTTCTAGATGTACCAAAGTATGTACGTATATGTAGATAGTTGCAGGCATGTTTGTATGAATGTGTTGCATAAAGTTGCCAGATCGTGATGTGCGTGTTTGCTTGCGTCACTCCTCACTCTCATTATCTGCTTTGGGCCAAACACTAATTGTCGTTTAAATTTCAAAAGTCTAATCACAGGTGTCATACATACCGCACAATAAAATAAAAATACTTAAAACGAAAATAAAAATAAAAATAGAAATAAAAATAGAAATCTGTAATAAAATTACAAATTAAATGTATGTGCATATGTAATTGTATGTACGTATAATGATCATATTGTACATATTTAATTGATTTTATTTAGGTGGTAGTATGTGCGTGCTAGCACGCAAGTCTTAACAAATTGTCATGCTTAATCGGTAGCTGTGATGTAATTTGTAGCTGCTTTGGTATTCTGTGTGGAATTTTCAGCAAAACTGCAACTGTAACTGCAAACTAGCGAAAAATGCACTTGGGACTACATCATATCTGGTTGTGTGGCACATATTTGTATGTAGGTATATATGTACATAAGTGCATTTAAGCTTATTCAGAGAGATATTTTATGCATCTATTTATACAATTTGCTTGGTAGGTGCCATATTATTACTTAGTTTTTTTTATGGACCATATGATATTAGCCTCGCTGTGCAGCCCAGATTTTTAGCGATTGCTGTCTCAGCGCCACCTGGGGCTAGCATTACTTTCTATAGCCACAGACCGAGTATGAAACAGATATGATCGGAAAAAAATAATACTGGTAAACGGAAGAATTCCAGAAAATGTCGTTTTCTACTTGTATTGCTCTCTTTCCGCTCAACATTTCCTTCATTATTTATAATAGTCAGACATCCGAGTCTAATTGTTGTTATTCTCTATTGAAACATAATTATTTTACACCCACTGTGAGTTCACCTTCTCACTTTAGCCGGCGTCCAAACGTACTTTAGTTGACTACCCATCGATTACTTGGTCTAAGACTGGAAGTCGTGAGCAGCTTGAACCATAAGTAAAATGATCCTTCGCGTGGCACTCGCAGCTAAATACTTTTCTCATTTGCATGAACATCTATCCCATCTTCGGTGTCCGAATAGCCATTGCTCGGTTCGTCTATTCAAATTTGACGGCAAAACACTGATAAAGCGCAATCATCAGCTTCATAACGAAGTTTAGTCAATTAAGTCTATGTCCGGAAATAACATCTGGGGTGTGTTTGGCCCAAACCCCAGCCAGATATCATGGATTATAATATAAACGCTAAAGCCAGTTTGACCGACCTCCTTATTCAATTTGTCGAGTGCGTCATGAGGTTTTTTCAAAAAATGGAGAGGCCTACAGTTTGTTCTAAGCCACCTTCGAACGGGTGATAGATTTTCATTGGCATTCCATTCAATAATTTTGGATGTTGCTCTGGCCAAGAACCAAACCCGTAGTCCTCAACATGGTAGTACGCTGTGCTAGTGAAGCGATTAGTGCGGCCGCGTTTCGTGAGATAAATATCCCCAATATTACTCTAACGAACTGATTGGGCCATATCAGTGTGGCTTTTGACCTGGTCGACCCAACATAGACCAGATGTTCAATAAGCGCAAATACACAGAAAATAATCGGCACACACCAATTATTCATCGGGTATAGATAGCACGTATCCCCGCGAAACTTATATGGGTGTGTAAGCTGACATTGAGTATTGCTCAAATTCATCAGATTCTGAAAAGACTTTGCCGAGCCGATGGGTTGACTCTTTATCGTTTGGCTTTTTTAACTTATCGCTGGAGAAAACATAACTAGTTCCAGAACTAAGCAGAGACGGTACAAACTTCATAGCATCGGTCTCAATAGCGTTAGTTTTGCGATGAGCTTGGCATTGGAACTATTTAAATACCAAAGAAACGATAGCTTCATTTCCAGTATACAGACACAGAAAGGGAAATTTCAGTCCGACGAACTTCTAACGTAGGCTATGATCAAGCATTTTATGCTGTATCTATAAAGAATGCATTAGCATGCCTTTCGTCACACACAAAGATATACATTTATTTACAGATAGGTCACGCAACGCAACCAAGACAAAATTTGGACCGCGTAGGTGTTTTATGTCTTACGATCTTGAGAAACTAAGATTTTTCGAAAGGTTTTCGGTGACCTGACGTGGCATAGACTAATGGAACGGCATATATAGGTTTCAGACCCATAAGTCTGACATCCTTTCTTTTCTTAAGACAATGAAACGATTGATGGAAATTCACATTAGGTCTACTGTGAATCACAATCTATCGATAAACAAACACGCCTATACGAAAAACAGGTCAACAGAGACACGATGGTATCACAAATTGAAAGATTTTTTTCGGTCAGCTTCACGGCAGATTTCAACGTGATTATCCCAGATAGCAACCTTTGGGACAAGATAATACCAGCAAGCACCGGCTCGATTTATTTTTCGACGGATGGATCAAAACTTGATAACAGGGTTGGTAGAGGAATCTACTCAAAGGATCTTGGTATTTATATATCCTTTTGCTTGCCGCAGATCGCTTAGCGTGATGGCCAAACAGTTCTTTCTGAATCTGAATACCGGGTAATGAAATGACGGACGAGCTTGCAAGGGAGGACACTTCCCTTCCACTTTGGCCATCGTGGAAGAGTTTAGGCGTGTCGCTCTCCACTTGTAAGCTCAATATAAGAGAGTTATTCGCTAAGGATGCTAATTTAAATGCAAAAGTCTAAATATATGTAATGTGGCCAAGACATTATGGCCAGAATGGAACGGAAGAAGGACACGTGACCTCATCGAGTTAAAAAGGAAGTGGATATATACAGTTATAGGTCTTCTTACAGGGCATATTCTATTCGGCAGGCACGCAAAGAGACTGGGCGTACCATTTAACGATTTCTGCAGAAGTTGCCGGGAAAAGAAGAACCTGGAGGAGTAGGTTGAAGTCTATGGGGGCGGCAACCTTTAGACACCTGAGCTAGAAAGCGGGGGCCAAGCTGCGAAGGTATCACATGGAGAGCTGATGCTAGCAAAAACTTAAACCAACCAACCAACGAACCATCTACTTAACAGAAGAAGAAGAGATAGACCCATCAAAATTTATACCCAAATCGGACCAGTATAACATATACCCCTCATACAATCGATTTGTTCAGATATATGTATGATATTGGGTTATAAATCATCTAACCTCATGAAATTTTGTATTCAACCCAAATATATTAACTAGCATTTTGGTACCAAAAATCTTCGAAATCTGACAACTATATCACATGACTCCCATACAACCGATTTTTTCAGATGTGAGGTTTTGGGTCAAAAAACCGTAAAAAAAGCATCTAAGAGCGTGAAAATTGATATTATACACACGTTTATACAAATAAACATTTTTATCGAAAATCATTTAAATCGCAGGACTATATAAGATGGCCCCCATACAACCGATTTGTTCAGATATGAGGTTTTAGTTAAAAAACCACCAAAAAAATTGAAGAAAATTTTTACTCTACACGCGTATGTATTACAAATAAATATTGAAATTGAAAGACTATGTACATATACGAGTATATATGTATGAAAATTAATATAAATGATATACCATAAATTTGAGAAAGATATATGGTAAGGACTTCGGCATGGCTGAAGACAGCTCTTCTACCTAGTTTCACTAGAAAATGCCTCAAATTGTTTAGTGCTATACATTCATACATGCATACATGCTTAAACTGATTTTTAATTACTTCTCGATTTTATTTAAAAAAAAATAATAATGACTTTATGCAATATTTATGCATTGAAATATACATATATATATACAATTATACTATTCGTGGCACACAATTTCTCATTACGACTCGAGCTACATATAAAAATAATAGATAATCACACATACATCGGTACATACATACATAATGTAAATAAAAATGTGTGTATATAAACAATTTATATTATTTCACTCCTTACTCATCGTCGTCAAATGCCTGCAAAGGTCGGCTCACCTTTGATTACAAACATACATTTATGCATACAAATGTAAATATGTATTTCTGTGTACATAAAAATAAATGCATTTAACTAAGCATTCAAGCATATATAAGACTGTGCATTCATTTATACATATGTATATACATAAGTATACACCGTTTTGTGTGGGCGATCGTAAAAAAGCAACAAAAAAGGCGATGATTTCATTAAAAAAAGGCCACACATAGGTATTTTGTACGAACAAATAAGCATTTACTCATATCTTTCTTTCTCTTCTATGTAGGGGACTGTATATATATATTTTACATACATATTTACATATATACGTGTCTAATTTGTTGGCTGTTAGTGTCGCGTGTGCTTAAGGCTTAAGCCAAATCGGGCATGCAAGTGGGTGTTAACACCGATTTGAATGTTTACATTTTTGGGGTGAGCAATGATGAAACACCGTTAGTCAATCGGGCAGCCAAATGAGTACTTGACCCACTAAGTGAAAGAGAGATAACTCGAGCAGATTGTGCCAAAAGAAGAAAACGTTACTAAACTGTACCACATATAAAAAATTATATATATAAACATATATAAATAAGTAATAGTATAGACTTACATACATACTCGTTTGTGTGTATGTGGCTCTGTGCGTTTGTTTATAATTAAAAAGCGCCCACTAACCGGCAACCGGCGACTATAAAAGATCGATCGTTGAAAATGAAAGCGAAACAATAAAAGGGGCGCATAAAAAATACATACATACTCTCAAACATACATATATACATTTAAATTAAATTAGCGTTTAGATTATAAAGCAATAAAAAATCAAAACAAAACGACCGTAGAGATAAACAAATTGTGTAAACAAACAAAAGGTAAAAATACATAGTTATAGATACATACATACATATGCATACTTAGCATACCTATAATTAGCATTTCAGTGCAAATTTGTTGTCGTTTGTCATACTCTGCCATATGCCAACTGTGAATGAGTGGGGGTGTTGACATCTGTGTGCCAAGAAAAAAGCCCAAAAAGATTATTAAAATTTAAAATTAAAAATTGAAATTGAATATTAAAATTAAAATTAAAAATTGAAATTAAATATTAAAATTAAAATTAAAAATTGAAATTAAATATTAAAATTAAAATTAAAAATTGAAATTGAATATTAAAATTAAAATTAAAAATTAAAAAAATTTAAAAACAATAGTTTAATTTTTTTTTTTTAATTTTAAAAAATAATAATTTAAAACAAATTAAAAAAGAAAGTTTTGAAGAATAAAAACACCAAAAAAATTGGAAAAATAAAAAATAATATTTTTCATCTTCCACCGCTCGTCTAACACCACCGAAAGATATCAGTTGTGGGTAACGCCTACATTTCACCGCACGTTTTGTCACTTAAATAAAAGATAATAATTGACTGTATTTAAGATAACTGTTTTTTATTTAAATTTTTTTTATATTTGTTTTGGGTTTTTACTCCCATTTAAATTTTTTCAAATATTTGCTTAGTTATTAGTCAGAGAAAACGCTATAATCTTTAGGAGAAATATTTACTCGAGACTTTTGCATGTTGAGTGCCTTATGCATAGTGTACGTGAGAAATTGCATTTTTCAGTTTGTGTAACATACTCGTATGTAAAATTTGTAATTATTTTCCACATACATACACACATGCTTAAGCATAATGTTTAGTGTATGGTAATTGTTGCCTGAGATCATTAAGGCTAATGTTTGGAGCATAAAATCTTCGCAGATAATAAAAAAGAAGCAGCAATAAAATTTACTATGCACGTTACCTAATTGTATACAAAAAAATAAATAAATAAAGTAACAACAGCAAATCATCTCTTTCTCAACGCTAGCTATAAAGAAATCTGTCTAAGAGTTAAATTCGGCATTTTAAAATAACTTGAGAATGCACCGCTTTAGTCACCCTTATGGACAATAACTCAATTTTTATTGTATTTTTATTTTTTCATTTTATGTTATTTGTTCTATTTTGCTTTATTTTATTATTTATTTCTTCATTTATTCATTCATTCTGTTTATTTTTTTATTTTATTTTGTTTAATTTAATTTTACTTTATTTTAATTATTTCGCTTTATTTTATTTTACTTTTATTATTTATTTACTTTCATTATATTTTATTTTATTTTATTTCAATTTATTAAAAAAATTTTTCATATACATATTGTATCTTATTTTATTTTATTTTATTCCATTTAAATTAATTTTTATTGTATTTTACTTTATTTTTCCTTCTTTTACTTTTATAATTTATTTTATTTTATTAATTTTTAATTTTTTTAACTTTATTTTATTTTTTTGTTAATATTTTTTTCTTGATTATTTATTTAATTTCATTTTGTTTTGTTTTCATTTTTTCATTTTATTTTATTTTATTTTATTTTATTCCATTTAAATTAATTTTAACTTTATTTTACTTTAGTTTGTCTAATTTTATTTATTTTTTTTATATTATTTTATTATTATTATTTTTTTTTAATTTATTTTAGTTTACAATTTTTTTATTTTTTTTTATTTATTTTATTTATATTTTATTTAATTTTATTTTATTTTATTCAATTTCATTTTATTTTATAATATTTAATTTTATTATGTTTTATTTAATTATATTTTATTTAACTCTTTTTTATTTCATTTTATTTATTTTATTTTTTTTTGTTTTATTATATTTTAATTTTTTTTTTAATTTATTCAATTTTTTATTTTTTTTATTTTTCTTACAATTACTTTATTTCAGTCTTATTTTATTTTATTTTATTTTTATTTAGTTTATTCTGTTTTATTTTATTTCAATTAAGTAATTTTCATTTTATTTTATTTATTATTTCATTTTATTATATTTTTAGTTTTATTTAATTTTTATATTATATTATATTATATTTTATTTTATTATATTTCATTTTTGTCATTTTATTTAATCGCTTTGCTTCGCTTATTGGCTTTTTATTTATTATTTTATTTACTTTTATCTTATTTCACTTTCTCTCTATGAAAAGCAATAGTAATGTCCGCCTTCAAATCCAACGCAGAATCTCTCTTACCCACAGGTGCTTTTTTTGACTGAGTAGTTAGCAACAACTATTAAACTTTCCAAATACTACAAATTTTCATCAAAGGCTAATAAGAAAATATTTATGTGGTGGCGCAAATATGCAGTTGAGTTGCTATATTGCCATCGATCACAAGTGTAATGTAGTTGCACAGTCTTTTACACGTTTGTATGTATACAAATGTACCTACATATTAAATTTCTTTAAATTGCCCATCCATCTATCAGCCAAACTACATAAGTACATAAATGGCAATCGAAAATCAATGGTAATTCAGCTGATTGGTCGCTTTGTCTATAAAAAAAACTTTAAAAAAATAACGAAATACACAGATTTTTGTATTGTATATATATACGTACTCGAACGTACGTATGCATGCAGATTTCAACTCTAAGCAAACAAACTAAACCAAATAGCCATGGATGCGAATGGTTGATGTGAGTAGTGACCCAAATTTGGCTACAAGCCTTTAATTGATCGTTCGCTACCGCAATGGAAATATTTTTTTTTTTTCATCATTGTACAAATTGTGGCTGGAATGCAGGCAGTTGTAGTTGTTGAAGTTGTTGGCTACTTGCATATTTGCAACATATTTGTTGCTCTCGCATTGGCGATGAAAATGTTGTTGTTATTTTATTTTATTTTATATAATTTAATTCTATTTTTTTCTATTTTATTTTATTTTTTACTATTATTTCATTTTATTTTATTTTTATATTTTATTTTATTTTATATTATTTCTTTTTATTTTACTGTTATATTTAATTTAATTTTATTTTTCTAATCTATTCAATTTAATTTTATTTCTTTTTTATTATTTTTTATGTTATTTTGCCTTCTTTTATTTTATTTTTTATTTTTGAATTTATTTAACTTAATTTAATTTTATCTTATTTTATTTAATGTAGTTTGATTTCGTGTTTTTTATTTTTTATTTTTATGTATTATATTATATTTTACTTTTTTCTATTTCCTTTAATTTACCTAAATTTTAATTTCATTCTATTCCCCTTTATTATTTTTATTTTATTTTATATTATTTTATTTTACATTATTTCTTTTTATTTTACTTTCATATTTTATTTTATTTTGATTTACTTTATTTTTCTATTCCATTCTATTTAATTTTATTTCTTTTTTATTTTTATTTTGTTATTTTATTTTTTTTATTTTAATATATTTTATTTTTTATTTTATTTAATTTTGTTTAATTTTATCTTGTTTTATTTAATTTAGTTTTATTTCATGTTTTTTATTTTTTTGTGTTGACGTAATATATTATATTATATTTTTTTCTATTTAGTTTAATTAACTAGATTTTAGTTAAATTCAATTATATTTATTTTATTTTATATTATTTCATTTTATATTATTTTTATATTTTATTTCATTTTATTTTTTTTTTATTTTATCTAATTTTATTTCTTTTTTATTATATTTTATATTATTTTATTTTATTTTAATATACATATTTTTTATATTTAATTTTGTTTAACTTAATTTAATATTTCGTGTTTTTTATTTTATATTTTTTCTATTTAATTTAATTTAATTTTTTTTTTAATTTAGGTTAATTTAAGTTAATTTAATTTAACTTAACTTAATATTATTGATTTTATTTAAATCTACTAATCTAATTTTTTTTTTTTTAATTTAATTTATTAATTTTGTTTTCTTTGTGGTGTTTGTGAAATGTTACGCTTGACGTGATTTTCTTTCTTGGCCAATATAGCGCATACCCAAGCACAAGAGAATATATAATCGAACATATGTGTGACTTTCCAGCCATTTTACTTTTTTCCTATACAAAAATTGTCAAAACGTATGTA
The DNA here is from genome assembly GCA_037013455.1 of Ceratitis rosa. Taxonomy (NCBI): domain Eukaryota; kingdom Metazoa; phylum Arthropoda; class Insecta; order Diptera; family Tephritidae; genus Ceratitis; species Ceratitis rosa. Next base: position 16,304,883 of record JAWMAG010000008.1, on the reverse strand, counting down.
CATATGTATTTATATTATTTTTAGATAGTGACATATCCATTTGTGTTGTCAGCGCATATTTGTTGTCACTTTACTTTCCACTTTTTATTAGCTGATATGTCTTCTGTTTACTTTGTTGTTGTTATTCTTGTTTGTAATTGTATTTATTAATTGCCATAAGCGCAAAGTTTTGTATTCCTTTATTATTTTGTTGCTCATCACCATCACTGTTTTCTTCTGCATATGGCTCTGCCTACTCTAATTAAAAGCACTTCGCGTCACTCGATGACACTTGGAAATCACTTCACTTGTCATGTGATTTTATTTGACACTTCTTTCTACTTATTGACTCGTGCATACCTACCTTTTTATGGCTTCCCTTGCGAAGTTCTCTCTTATTTACTCAACACTTTTCGATATAATATTTTATAAGTATGTTATAAGTGGGATTTATAAGTATATACCTATCATTTGTTTTTTTTGTGCACACAAACATATGTACATATGTTATATATTAATCTTCAGCATGCGGTCATCAGCTTCAATGAGCTGCACAAATTTTCTTGTTTTTCTTCTAAAATTAATTGGTTTCATTGCCCTATTCTGTGTTTCTTCGCGTAATTAAGAAGCACTAAAAATATTTATTTAATTGGATAAAAAAAAAAACAAATCCAAAATAGTTGAAATGTATCATTTTTATGTGGCAATACAGTGTTGGTCTTGATAATATGATTAGGCGAAAAAATGTTTTTTCTCATATTTGTGAAGAGTGAACTGTAGATGGGAGGATAGTGGGTGCTCGAGGGAACTTTTGAAATATCAATGTTGCAGTTTGAGTCTTGAGATCCTTTTGGAGTCAATTACTTAACGTTATTGTGTTCCAATCTTTTACTTCCTCACTCTGACCTATCGAGGTACCATCTCAGACTCTTCCTCTACAGGCATGAAATCATCTTGCATATCTGCTTATTTTATTTACTCTTTGCCTATATAAGTTTCTGACTCCGTTCAAATTTTCATTTATGCAACGACTTCAGATCTATCGTGAAATCTATCGAAAAACCATACGACGTTCACTTCAGACGTCAAAGTGTTTAAAGGTATGAACTGGTATTGCATTGGAGATCACGTAGGTAGGGGGTATCAAGTTTTTTAGTTGGGCCTTATAAGATCGGATCTATGTGATAAAGCAAGGCAATCAAATAAGAGATATTTAACCATCTGTACACTATTATTGTAGATTAGATGGGGTAGAGAATCTGAACTCTTAAGCCTTTTGTGCCCTCCTACTATTGTAACCGGAGTTCTATGGTGAATTAATGATCATTGAGCAATTGTGTGTGTTCAAAATAAGTTGAGCAGGTTAAGGTAAAAAGTCTCACCCTTATAAAATAAAATATGCCGCAAAGTCAAAATCATTCATGGTCGATTACAACTACCTAAAATTTGATTTAAAAAATATTTGATTTGGGTTAATAACCGACCTACATAGAACAACCAACCTAACTACTTTCCTATATTTAGTTTACTCAAATTTTGGTATTTAGACACTTTCCGCGATTTTCGTCTACTTTTCATAGTAATTTTGTTATTATATCATACCTTTCAACTTCATCGGACTATTCAGCCAATCTTGCAGAAATGCTTCTCCTGAAATTCAGCTATAATCGCAGTAGATGGACCTCTGCTTTACTCAGTAAGGAAACTTTTCTCACATAGCCCTAATTGGAAGTAACCAGCTTTAAGATTTATGACTTTAGGTGAATTCTTCGCTAGAACTCTTGAGAACAGCTCGATATGCAGGAGGATGGAGGGCATACTCTGACAATTAATCTAAGAAAGAGCGCTTCAAGCTACGTTTTAAAAGGGTCGACGGCGCATGAACGGCGATCCGCCAGTGGAACTTGTAACATCTACATGGATGAATCAAAAATGGCTGAAGCGAGTATGCGCCGAAGTTTATTGCAAGGAACTAGACTTCAGGCACCCCTTTAGGTATCATGAGTACTCCAATATTTTGCAAGAAAGCAGCTGAGATAGCTTGCAAACGCAGAAAACTATATACAAATTATAAACATATGCGTCGATGGTAAAGCGGCAATTAAGGCGACACAATCACATCGTATTGCATCTGAAAACGTTGGAAGCAGGGAAGCAGTAGTTGGGACGGCCGAGGGTATATATGTATACTAAGTTTCAAGCCATAAATGTATAATGGGTAACGAAATAGCTGATGAATTTGGTAAAAGTGCACCTACGTGCCAATTTAAGGCTCATCAACCTGCCGGTGCAACCTAGCCTAACCTAATGTGGGCAAATTAACTTCTTATTATTATTTTTTTTAATTTAACTGGTTGTTGCATACATTTTGGCGCTTTACTTATTCTCTTTTTTCCTTACATAATTTTATTTCTGTCCAATATTTTGTATTATTTTTTCTACTTAAACTCATTCACTTACTTTAACTTGCAATTCGCACGACCCAAAAATATATGTATTTTTTTCACTTAATTCTTATGCCCCATATTAAATTTCTATATCAACTGTTAATTACCACTGAACATTAACTGTACTCATTTAATGCCAATTAATATATAAGCAAGTAATTTTTAACAGTTTCGTTGACCATTTCAATTAGCGGCAATTTGATGTGACCGACATATATATGGTACATATTTCCCGATAAACTCATAAATACCATAGCCAAAGATCAAACTGCGCGAGCACTCAGTGGCAGAAGTATCGAGTGCCGCTTTAAGGCATGAACACACATACATACATACATGTGTACATATTGATCTACAGCAAAAGCATCATCTTCATCGTTTAAACCTCATTGAGAGCACAGGCAGTTGGTGGTATCAAAGTGGCAGCGTTCAATAGTTCAATAGCCACTACTGATGATGCTTAAAGGGGGCATATACGAGTCCACTTACAATGTTTCAATTACATACATATATACAATACATACGTGTACATACCATATATCTATATGCATATGCACATGCTGTTACTTTGATGAATATATGTGTGTATGTATGTTTGTACTCAATTTGTTGTTTTTATTCTCTATATAGCTCCCGCTAGGCATTAATAAAAATATTTATTGTTATCGATAGTTTGTTGTTGTTGTTTTTAATAAAAAAACAATTACAAGTGCTTTATTGTTGATATTTTGTTATTTCAGCTCAAGTGTTTGTAGTTCTTTTTTTACTATTTTTGGTGTGTTTTTGTGGTCACATAAATATATACATACATACAAGCATATTTATATGGTAGATCATTGGCACTTGTGATACTCATTTTTAAGTTGGGAACATACAACGGTGCAATCTTGCTGATGAAGTGTTGAATGTTTTATAATGTGGCAAGCAAACATACATATTTATACATATTTGTATATTATATTTATGTATATGGCATGCATTTCCGCTCTAAAACTGTCTCTAAATTTCTTACCAATACGTACTATATACATATACCTATATAGGTGTGTAAAATTCCAAATTATGTAAAGAGTAAGATGTTAATATAGTATATGTAGTATATGTATATTTGATAGATAAAAATTAGTAAGGAAACCAAAATAAAGCATAAAAAAACTCATTGCAAACCATAAAAAATAGCAAAAAAAATAAAACATTGTTGAAAAAATATCAAAAAATGTACTAAAACTTATAGAAAAGCGAAAAATAAAGGTAATAGAAAATTCATATTTATTAATTTATTTATTATCATCAACTAAAAAAATAAATTAAAACTAGAATTTACCCGCGACTTTATGCGATGCAATTTTCAGATGGTTCTAATGAGATTTATTAGGTTTATTATATTATTAATTTCATTATAATTATAAACTATTATATATTATATGGTATATGTTCTATATAATATTAAGCAAGAAAAAGTATTACCAATAGTAATCTGGGCCCAAAACTACTACTGTACCAAATTTTATGTAGATCAAAAGATATAAAAATAAATTCGATTTTTTCGAATAGTTCGGTCACAGGTCCACTTACCGGAAAATACTTACTTATCAATTGCATAAGTCATATGCCCAACACAGCCGCCAAGTTTCAGGCCTCTACGACCAGTGATTTAAGCTGTGGGCTGATCCGTCAGACATTCAGGACAAGGCCTCTTATATTGTACCTACATACATATTCGTATATACAGATAAATTATTATTACCTAAATTTTTGCCTTTTCAGCTGTCATTGTTCCATTGACTATGGAAATTTTTTCACTAGCGTTGCCTCCATCCTTATCTAAATATACATACATATGTATATATATTTATATATCTACTTAGAATTTGTGTGTTGGTCTTATTCCCAATTTTCCAATACTAAAGTGCTGAAGCATCTCAAGAATTTGATATTTAAGTTTTTCAAAAATCTAAAAATTCTGCAAATCCCTACTGCTATATCCAGAGGAAACACTATTTAGGTAAAGTAAATGGTTTCGATAAAAAAATATATTAATAAATATGCGATCAATATCAAAAGTAAGCCAAAGGCTTTCTGAAATCATATTAGAATGAGAAATCTAATTGTGATATTCCTTCTCCAGTCTTTTATAGCGACAGGCATGCTAATACTCCTGAAGAGGTTGCTAATATCTTCGATGGCTTTCTTTGCTAAAATTTCTTTTCAAACTCAGATATTATACACGACTACTGTTCTAACTGTGTGTTCTCTCTAGCTTTGTGGTGTGTCATTTTAGTTGAAAATTATGTTTTTAGAGGTATCTAAAGTCCTGTAAAATTATAGACCTAGATGGCCATGTAGCATTTATTTCCAAAAAATGTTCGTTACTGATTAAACCACTAACTGTTGGAAACAAAGCCTCTATGGACACAATTTCCAAAAATGGCAAAAAAAAAAATAATGTTATAAGCTACAAGCCGATTTCCAAATTATTAACTGTTTCTAAAATATTTGAAATAATATTTAAAGAAAAAAAAACTAATTCTAAAATGCTAATGCTAATCAACATGGCTTCGGCAAAGGTAGGACCACAGTATAAAAGTTTGTAGTTTTAACTGAAGACTGTTTTACAGTCATTCAAAGAAAGCTTTCAAGCCGATACAATATATACAGTCTTTTCAAAAGCTTTCGACAGAGTCTTTCGCGAAGTTCTACTTTCCAAATTATCTCACTTACCATAGATCTTCACTCGACTTTCATCCAGTGGATAATATCTTATCTATCTAATATTTAGACATGATGAAGTTGTTTTAGTAATGTAGCTCAAGGCAGCGTTTTGGGCCTCTTGCTGTTTATTTTAACCATCTTTGATATCAGTTCCTCTGTCTTTACAACTAAGCTTGATGCTGATGATCTCATGATCTGTTCAGTAATTAAAACTTCAAATCATTTCATTGCGCTTCAAGTGGAGCTTGACAACCTACAATCCCACTTTCTTCCTCTAGTCTTTTGAGCTACGTAGCTTCAAGATATCTAAGAAGAGTTCTAGCTAACAGCGGACTTTTTGCATGTGTCACTGCAAACCAACTGGGATACCAGTAGTTTGCCAACAAATTTTCCTGAAGTACTTACGTGACCATGTATGGAAAAAATGCGTCCCTTTTGCTGCTATTGCACAAGATCTTAGTGGTTTTACATGTTGGCACTTTTGGCAATCACATCGGCGATTTCGCTGTTCATAATAGAGCATATATGCCCCACTGTCTACGGCTTTCCTGCTTCTAAGGACATTTTCTGATGCTATCTACATATATATTGATTTTTTTATACAGACTAAAGACGATATTTGTGCCAAACCCATCTACAATTCCAACACATAAAATAAAAGCAAAAAAAAAATCCACTCCAGAAATACACCTGAAAGAGCCCACCGCCTTTTAAAAGTCGTCTTCCTGTCATATTAAAACATTTTATCTGTATATATGTGCAATCATTGCCTGATTTTAGGATGAAGTGCAATATACTTGAGGTATCTTTTATACTTGAGTTATTGTGATTGATTCCTTTCATAAGAACAAATACATATTACCTGTCACTTAGAGTTTATAACCAATATTATAACCACCCAGTGGAAAATTGTATTTCACTCAGAAACATTTTTGCAAAAAAAAGTACCACTGAAGCCTTAAAAACTGAGAAGCAAAAATTAAATATAAAAATATTGGCCAAAGGATGTGTGAGTAAGACACTATGTATATACCATATGTGCTGTTTTAAGGTTTCTAATTGGATATGTACTTCTCAATTACTCATACATGCATATGTACTCGCACGAGTATATGTACAATATATAAACGTTTGTGTTGCATATATATTAAATCTCAACTTCAAAAATTTGCAGCGTCTTTTGTTTTAAATTTTTACCTTTAAATATTTTTTTATACTTCGTCTCCTCAACCCCTCTTCAAAACGTCGATTTATGATTATGCACGTACTTGCGATTATTTGTTGCAATGACGCTCCGAAAACAATGACAACAATAATGTGGTTGCGCTTGTAAGACAAGAGATACAACAATGCGAGCAGCTTTTAGAGTGGAAAGAGTACTTTCGTATATAAAAAGGGAGTATTTGTTAATTTGCAAAGCACCATAGATATTGCGAGAGAGAGACAGAGAAAGAGGGGAAAATCTTTATATGAAAGCCTTTAGAACTTTTCAACTTCACTTACCTACCGTCGGCACCTTTTTCGCCCCCCTCTCTTTTTAAGAAGAAGTCCTGCTTCAAAGTTGTGTATTGGCGATATCGTTGGAGGAAGTGTTGATAAGATTAATGTGTATCATAACTCTTGGCGAATATTTTGGCAAGCTTATCTAGCCCTAGAAACAACGACTCGCTGCAATCCCAACTCACCTCAGCCACATTAAAAGAGGTTGACTGGGCCAGTAGCATGCGACCTACCAGCGAAGCTTGTAACATCCACCCGGATGGATGGATGACGGAGTTGGGGCCGGTTGCCAGTCTTGGCGGTTGGAAAAGCTGCCGAAATAGCAAATAGGCAGGATGCCATATTAAAAATATCAATATATGTTGATAGCCAAACGGCAATCAAGGCAATAACCTCACGTTATATTACGTCAGATAATGTCCTTAGAAAAGGCATCGTCTGTGGCTACCGAACTAGTACAGGAAACACGGCAGTCCGTATGAACGATACGCATTGAAAATTCCGAAAAGGTCAAGGCACGGATCTGGATGAGATGGAATACCACAATGACATGCAGGATCGCCAAGATCCCATGCAAAAGCACCAAAAGAAAACAAGCAGGTTTTTTGACACCCGGTCCCGAAAGCATTGCAGGATTGCAGGACGATCGTTGGTGGTTACAACCCACTGAATGAGGCGCTGGGACATCTTTCCTCATAAACAACTCGTCTTAGATATCTAGGTGCTTTGCAATTCAAAGTACTAGAAGTATCGAAATTTGATAGGAAGACTCTCTTAAATTTAGCAAAAAGGGCTGACGTCCCACATGACGACTACTTCAGGTCGAACTAGACTGAACCTTCATTTGGTGTTACAAACGACTACAGGTCAAGTAGAATAAAGTAAACAATAGAGATATAGAGAGAGAGAAAGAGAGAGTGAGAGAAAGAGAGAGAGAGAGAACAACGTTTACTCTTGAAAGGAAATGATGAATATTTACTTTCTATTCCCGAAACATTCCAAAATTCTATTTTAGATGAGCAAAAAATATTTTTTTTTTCACTTCCCTGTCTTCAAAGAGTTTCTCGCGCCTTATTGAAATACCCGAACCAAAGATAGCAAAATCAATTGATCAATTAACAGTAGTCTGTGTGTGGATATGTGCGCATATTTGTAAATATTGTATAATTTATCAATAAACTCAACACCAATTCAAATGCGGTGATAAATAAAAGTATGGAGAAAATAAGAAAATATTCACTGCCAAATGAAGACAACTCATTTGTTGACTAGAAATTGTCTAATTTAATTAAACAGTTGATTGTTTATTTTGGTTATCTTTCATTTTTCATTTATTTATTTATTTCCATTTTTCTATTTTGTTTACATCTATTTTTTTTATTCTTTATTGACTTTGTGCTGATGTGTGAGTGGCACTATGCCATCACTACAAATTGTTTAATTAAATTTGTTCGCCCAAAAGTGTACGAAAATAAATGCAATTAGTGTTTAATTTGTACTCACCACCTCGCTCTCAAAAGCAATCAACGCTAAATGCAACAACAACAAAAACAACAGCGCAGTCACCCACTCCGTCGAACATTTAATTTGACATTTCATCAATATTATTAATACCATTTTTTGTGGGTCCGCGAGGAATTGCTGCTGAGCGCTAGAGAGAGCGCAGTGAAATTTAAGGAATGACCATGAAAAATTATATGGAGCGTGCAGGTATTTCAATATGTAATCGCATTGCACTGCTTAATTGCATTAATTAATACATGTTGAGTAAAGTCAACTTGTGCATTTTTATGGAAATCTGAAGTCCATTCTAATTGGTGGCGGAAAAAAGTCTGGCGCATTATGCAGAATACATATTTTTCAATGTAAAATAATTAAAAATATATATAACAAATAAATAAAAATAAATAAAATGCAAGAAAATTAAGTAAAATAAAATTATTTAAATTTAAAAAAAAATTATAAACACAAACGGAAATGAAATCATATGAAAAAAATTAAATAAAATGAGTAAGAAAATATTAAATTAGATAAAAAATAAAACAATCAGGTGAAAATTAATAAAACTAATTGAAAAAAAAACATAAAAGACAAAAAAAAAATAAACTAATCAAATTGAAATACAAAATTTTTAAAATGCATTAAATTTGATTAATTAAATTGATTAAATTAAAACTAAATTAAATTGAAATAAGCACGAAATACATAAAATAAAATGAAATAAAACCAAATAATATAAAACAAGATAAAGTCAGATAAAAAATTTAAATAACATAAGTTAGAAAAAATAAAATAAAATAAAATAAAATAAAGCAAAATAAAATTAAACAAACAAAAAATTTTATATATAGAGTAAAATTAAAAAATGTAATAAGATAAACCAAAATAAAAATATAATAAAAAAAATAATAGAGAATAAAAAAATTAAATCAAACTAAACATAGTAAAATGAAATAGAATAAAATAAACAATTAAAGAAAATAGAATAAAAACGAATAAAAAGATGAAATAAAATAAAAAGTAAATAAAATGATTAAAAAATTAATTAAAATAAACAAACTAAAACCCCAAGACTAAATTGAAACAAACAAAAACGAAGAAAAATATTTAAAAAAAAATTTAATTGAAATTAAATTAAATAAATTATAATAAAATTTTAATAAAATAAATAAAAGTAATCTCCAAAAAATAAAATAAACAACGATAAATAAAAATTAAATTAAACCACCATTCAAAAAGAGAAATAAATAAAGTGTAGTAAAATAATATAATTAAAGGAAAATACATAAAATAATAAAAATAATAAAATAATATTAATGTAAAAAGAAAGCAATAAAATAAAATAAAACCGAAACTAAATTAAAACAAGCAAAAAATGAAAATTTGTACCTAAATTATATATAAAAAAAACTTATATATAAATAAAATTAAAAAATGAAATATTAAATAAAGCAAGAATAGATAAATTTATAAAAATAAAACTATACTACTACCAAAAAATACACTAAACACAAATAAAATGAAATCAGATAAAATAACTAAACTCGAGTTAAACACACAAAATAAAATAATCATAATAACTTATCCAAAATAAATAAGAAACTATAATATATTTAAAGAAACAATAACAAGAAATTAATGAAATAAAAAAATTAATTTAAATAAAAACAAATTACAATAAAAAAAATAATAAACTACAATTAGATAAAATAAAAAAATAAATTAATATACTTGTACATATATAAAAAATATAACAAAATGTACTAAAATAAAAATAAAATAATTTATTATAAAATAAAAAATAGAATTTAATATAAAATAAAATAAATTTATTTCAAAATAAAACAAATTAAAATAAATAATTATATTAAATTAAACAAAACGAAATAAAATCGAATAGAATCAAATTATAAATAAAATAAAAAATTAAATTAAGCAGATCAAAATAAATTAAAATTAAATTAGATATTTTATAAGTTAACGAAATAAAATTAAGTTAAATTAAATTAAAACGAAATTAATTTAAAAAATTGATTAAATTTTAAAAATTATATTAATATGCAAATGAAATTAAATAAGTAATTTTTAAATAAAATAAGATTAAATGAAACTGTAAAAACCAAAATACATATACTTTAATGTGTTTATTCATGTTTCTTTTTTTTCAATATAAATAAACAGAAGCCCCTGAAGATGCTAAAATATTTAGCGAAACGTCGGGCAAAAAGTGGAGTAAATTTGTTTTATTTGCACTGAAAAAGACCAGATCAGCTATGCCTAAGTAAAAAAATTATAATCATTAAATTATTAGAACTGATCGATTAACAAAAAAATTACTAAATAAAATCGGAAAGGCCTGCCGAAAGTATTTGAAGCTTTGTTTATTTTGAAATACACCAAACAACATCAATCAAGGATGAAAGACTTCTATAAACACATGAGATACAAACATGGAGAGCTTACATGTACCACACTTAAGCTTTACAACAAACATATACACAAACTAGGTAAACAGATTGAGCAACTTAAATTCTTATTGCAATGCAAGCAATATGGACTAACACCTAACCACCTGACGAACTCAATCAAAAATGTGTATATGAACTCAACTACCACCAAACTAAAGCAACAAATAGAAAGAGAAAAACGATTGTTCCTGAAAAAGATTTTTAACATAGAGATAACACAGACAAACATTAACATCAAAAGGACCAAGAATTTGTTACACCATACGCAACAACAACTCAAATGCAATCTAGCAGCCAAGAACTGGAGGCATTCATCACTAAGCAAAAAATCCAAAGTCAAAAGACTGCTCTTGAGAAAAAATACACATGTGTGGGTAAACTAGAGAAGTTGAAAAGTGATCAAATAAAAAAATTGAAAATTTGTAAGAACGAGAGCTGGTTCGTCAACAAAACCAACACTAAATTTCCCGAAGAAGTGAAGTGGTTACTCTCACTGGGAAAAAAATTCGTCTTGCCAACAACAAAGGAAAGTTTCTCCGCAGTACACTTGATCGCAGAAATGGAACAAATAATAACAAACATGGATAACGAAAAAGACAAAGAAACAGCAAGAAACAAACTCAGCAACCGGATCCTCTTTTTTAAAAGAAATTTAAAACAGAACTCTTCTTCAAAAAAACAAAAACGTTTCTGAAATCCCACAACAACATTGTGATAACAGAAGCAGACAAAGGCAACAAAACAGTAGCAATGTACAAAACGGAGTACATAGAAAAGATGAACACACTACTAGAAGACAAAAACACATACAAAACAATTAGAACGGACCCAACTAATATTCTACAGAAGAAAAACAACAAAATAATTGACGAACTTTTTAAAGAAAAATCTCTCAGCATACGAGAGAAACACTCCCTCACTTGCACCGCAGCAACTGCACCTAGACTCTATGGACTGCCTAAAATACACAAAGAAAACACTCCTTTACGACCCATCGCTTCATCCGTCATGGTCCCCTGTTACAAAATGTCCAAGTACATCGGAGAAACGCTGAAATGTCTAATTTCCGAAAAATATAACGTGGAAAATTCGTTCGAATTAAAAGATAAATTAACCGACATTAAAATTAGTGAAGAAGAGCTGTTAGTATCTTTCGATGTTGTGTCACTTTTTACAAATATACCAACAACACTAGCTACCAAAATAATCATGCAAAAATGAGACGAAATACAACAAAAAACCAAGATACCAAAAAACAAATTTCAACAAATTCTGGACTTTTGCCTCAAAGACAACAACTACTTCATGTTTAACAACAAGCTCTATGCTCAAACGTTTGGCATGCCAATGGGAAACCCACTTTCTCCAACAATTGCTGACATTATAATGGACGACCTTCTGGAGAATACGATTGCAGATCTTAAACAGCACCACAACATTGACACAAAATTCATAACAAAATACGTCGATGATATTTTCGCTATTATTAAACACAAAGACACTAAAATAATACTTGACTCTCTCAACAAGTATCATAAGAAACTCCAGTTCACGATGGAAGTGGAAAAAAACAAAAACATTGCATTTCTCGACACAAAAATACATAGAGGCGACAACAAAATTATTCTTGACTGGTACTCTAAACCTACATCTTCTGGACGCCTGATAAACTTCCTTTCTTCCCAACCAATGATATACAAAATCAACACAGCGAAAAATGTAATAAGCAAAATATTGACCATAAGCCACCAAAATTTTCATGATGTCAATAAAGAAAAAATACATACCATACTCAAAAGCAACAATTACCCTGAGCACCTAATACGGGAATTAATACAGCAAACAACATTTAGACAATGTAATAACAACAAAATATCAAAACTAGATACAACAAACACACCTAAGAAATATTGCAGCGTTACATACATTCCAAAGCTCAGTGAAAAATTAGGATGCGAAACCAAGAAACAACAAAATATAACATTGGCATTTAAGTCAAATCAATCGCTCGCACAAATATTCACAAGAACAAAAACACCAATTAACAAACAACAACAAAGCAACGTTGTGTATGAAATTAAATGCAAAGGGAAAACCAACGAGAGTTGCGAGAAATTATACATAGGTACAACAAAACGGGCTTTGGGAGTGCGCTTAGCAGAACATGAAGCCGACATAAGAAAACAAAAAAATAGCACAGCGCTTTCACAACATATAATAAGCAGTGGTCACTCAGCTGACTTTGATAACGTAACAATTTTGGACAGGGAAGAAAGAGAGAACATTAGATACACATTGGAGAGCCTAAGAATCTTAGAAAAGAGGAACGACACAGTAAACAAAAAAGAAGACACGGACAAAATCGCATCAGCATATTTGTTATGTTTAGAAAAATAAAATATTTAGTTTCAATTTAGCCACCACATAATGAACATGTTTGATTTTGTTTTTTAAGTTTTTCCAACTTTTTATTTTTGTAAGTTTTTATGTTTATGTATGTATACATATACTTTAATGTGTTTATTCATGTTTCTTTTTTTTCAATATAAATAAACAGAAGCCCCTGAAGATGCTAAAATATTTAGCGAAACGTCGGGCAAAAAGTGGAGTAAATTTGTTTTATTTGCACTGAAAAAGACCAGATCAGCTATGCCTAAGTAAAAAAATTATAATCATTAAATTATTAGAACTGATCGATTAACAAAAAAAAAAAAAAAAAAAAAAAAAAAAAAAAAAATTACAAAATTAAATTAATTTAAATTAAAATGAAATAAAATATACACGTATTTAGCGGATAAAATAAAGTGAAATCAGACAAAATGAATTAATTTAAAGAAAAGAGAATTAAAAATTTAAACGTATAAAACAAAACAAAGAAATTTAAAAAATAAAATAAAATATAATATAAATGTAAACTCATCAAAATAAAAGAAAAAAAATTCAAAACATATTCACATGAAAAAAATAAAATAAATTAAAAAAATGGAATTAATTGAAGTAAAGTTAAGTAAAGAAAAAAGTTAAAATTAAACCAAACTATTACAGTAGAATTTAGCAACTATTATTATTATTAGAATATTTGTAAATTATGAAAAAATATTTGTTTACTACCTTGCCATTGATAAAACTATCTATAACAGCGTTTATCTTATCACTATTTTCGCAATCTAATTTATTATTTTTTTGTTGACGAAAAAAAGTATGTTTTCTATAAAAGCATTTTGTTTGCCGAAAATTTCTGAATTAGTTGGGCTGTATAGTAACACTTTGCTGTCTAGAAAAAAATCGATGGCATTTCGCACAACCAAATTATCTGGCAATTATTGGTTGCCAAGTGCGGCAATATACTGATTTCTATACATACATATATACGTACATAAGCTTACCTCTAATGAACTAGTAGCTTGTTTACAAATTGATAAGCTTATTAATTATAGCAATCAAAACAGCAATAAAAACGTGTTGAAAAGGTGAAATTGATTTAGGGATTATCATTTTATTGTTGACATTAATTGCTGCCGCTACAAATTTATGGAGTAGTAAACAGGCAGAAAATCTTGTTGACAATTAAAAAACCAAAACGATGATGCGTTTTTTTAATCACCAAAAAATTCGCACGGTGGACAGGTGGTATGAGTAATTTTTAACGATCATACTCGTTTTACGTATACGCCTAAGTCCTTGTACATGTATAGATACATGTTTATGGTATAATAAGCGTATAATTCAAAAAAAAATTAATAATAATTAATAAAAATTTAAAAAGAAGGAAATAAATGTTTAACATTCATCTCTGGGTTCAAGAAAACTAAATTTTCTGTTGTAGTTGTTGTTGTTGTAGTGGTTTCCTAACAGTTTAAATCAGTTTAAGTCATTCAGGTTAACTAATAGGAGGTTCAGAAAACGTGCTGTTTCGGCGGGTTCAGACTATAAAGAAAGAAGGGTATTTAACCGTTAAGTTGGTTTCGGGTTGCATGCAAAGATGAGGTTCTTGTCGTGCGTGGGCTCATTGTATGCAGGACACACGTTGGTTACATCGGGTCAAGTGTGGATAGGTAAGCGTTTAGTCTACAGCAATATCAAGGTCTAAGTATTAAGCGGTGCTCTCGAGGTAGCTCGAGCTCTTTGTATGCAATAGGTGGTGGTTTGACTATGAGAACACCATTCACTAAAAGAGAGTTCAGGAAAGTGTTGACCGACTTTCGGTGAATGGCGTTTAATGCCTGTAGGCAAGCCGTCCTGTCCAGCGGTTGTTGTAGTTGGTGCTGAATGCCGTCCTTAAGGTCGAGAAATCCCTTTCTGATGTACCTTCTAGGTACTTCTATGAAATGTCTGTTGGGGTGTTCACTACGGTAGCATCTCAGCAGGAATTGTCAATTAGCAATTGCAGTCGTATTTCGAGTAAAGAAATTCAGGCTGTTGAATGTGACTCCCAAGAACTTCGGATTGTTTATAGTCGGAGTTTTTACGCCACCGACTTTCACGAGTTCGAGCTAATACTCCTTTGTCCATCTGATGGAAAGTGGTGAAGTGGGAAACGTCGGTGAGATAGTAGTTGACTTTCGTCCATAAGTCATCAATATTCTGGTCAGATGCATATGAGATCAGTGCAACTACTTATTGTGGAAGAAGAAGTTTTGACATATAAAGTTCAACACCACCCTGTGGAACGCCTTATTTCATCTTTTGTTGCAGTTTTGTGGAGCGTTTGACCTCGAAATTCTACCGATGATTGATGACCAGTCAGGTAACCCACCTACCTCTTCAACCGAGGCAGTAATGATGATTGCTCTCAATGTCTGATAGTAGTACTGAATGATTGACAATATCAAAAGCTTTTGACAGATCCAGTGCTACCCAAAGAGTTCGCCCGCAGGGCCCTCATTGGTACTATGGTTTATGGCGCTAAGTGCAGTGGAGGTGTGCCGCCCAACCTAGGCCTATAATTGTGGATATCTCCTTTCTCCTTTTAGCGCGATAAGGTCTAGTGAGCTTCCTTCATACCATGCTGGCTACATTGCTCCGGTCACATTGCAACCATTGTGACTTTTCCATCTTAAGTTAGCATATTTGACGAATAATATTTCTATAGTGAGCTTACAAGTGCAGTGAGGCAGGCCTGAACTTTTTCATGATGGCAGAAGTCGAAGGGAAGTACAGTTAGGCAAGAGATGGAGCCTTTTTTATAGCCGATGTTCGTCCGCAATTAGAAAAATTAATTTAAGAAAAATAAATTCAATACGTTTAAATGGACTAGAATTTAACTAGTATAAAGCTGATGTATAAGTGGACAATAGACATTTCATTGGAATGCCAGTCACTTATATGAAAAAATGTTGTAATAAATCTTTAAATTAAAAAACTGACAGTATCCTTCTTCGCAGTAATCTGCTTTTTGATTTAATTTCCTCGACAGCCAATTTTGTCTTACTTTCAGCACCCACTATATATGTATATATATATATATATATATATATATATATATAATTTTTTTTTAATATATTTCAAGCACGTGTTTGCGCTGTCACATAACCCATGTTTACCTAACAATTAAACTTTCAAATGTCAACTCCACGTCAAAGTCAATGAACTAAATATTGTAAGCTAACATTTAACATGCCGCCATTTATGCATATATGTATATGTGTGTACATATCTGATATCTAAGCATTTGTGAACTTCCTTGATTATACCAAACCATCGCTGCATAAATTATGACAATTACACCAGCACTTGAGGCCTATAACCTGGCCTGTCTTGTGCTGTCCTGCCCTGTCGTGTGGTGGTCCTACGGAAGTACAGGCAATAAAGTAGGTGCTGCCAACATACATAGGCATATACGTATTTAGCAAACAACTGCATAAGAGCAACAACAAAACGAAGGTGCACTTTATAATAAATATATACATGTATACTTTATGTTGACAAATAAATATATGCTATGTACATACATACATATGTGAATATGCAACTCGGCTCCTTTAACAAAAGGAAATTGTCTATATAAAAATTTAAACTATGCTATGCAGCATAACTTTTACTAGTATCTATTTTGTTTGTGTATGTGTGTGTGTGTGTGTAAATGTGTAAGTGTGTATTTGCAGTAGAGTATATTGAACCTTCATTGACCAACTGGTAGCACTTGTCATGGCCAGTTACCTAATGACCGTCTAAAGAACTTGCTAATCCTACAGTACAAAGTATAAAATTTATACACATTATAATCAATACAATGTAGTTGGGTGTGTATATAAATGTGTGTGGGTGTGTGTGTGTGTGCTTAAAATGCTTTTAGTTAAATTGGATAAACACAAAATCTCGTTAAAAGCAAACTAATCACCGAATGCATTCAATTACATATATATATATATATATATATATATATAAATATATGTATATTGAAATACTTAATTTATTTATTTATAAATTGTCGAAAGTTTAAAATTAACTCTCAGGCATAAATATTCGTAAATAAATAAACATTTCTCTAGTACAATATATGAACATACATATGTATGTATGTTAGTATATACAAATGTGTTTCTTATTTCACTCGATTTATTTTTCAAGCAGATTTAATGTCTAAACATTGCAATTATTTACTCTTACATATATAGTTATGTACATATATATGTGTGTGAATTTTATTTATTTTTTTACAATTTTTATTTAGTTTCATAAATGCATTCATGCATACATAAATATACTACATTTCAAAAATACATATATATATATAATAAATATATATATATATATTTATATATTACCCGATTTAGTTGAATGCATTTATTATAACTGTATATAATTGTAATGCAATGTGAATTGAGTTGGAAAAATAAATCAACTCGTTAAATGAAAATTACAATATGTGGCCACAAATAGCAAAACCAATTAATTTTTAACGCCATCCGGCAGTCACATCTGGGCCAATAAATTTCTACTAATATATTATAGCACATACATGTACATACAGACATACATTACATGCATGCATACATATGTATGTATGTATGTAATTACTCAGTGTGGGAATGTTGTAAAATTTATTAAAGATTTTTTACGAGGACTTATAAAGTTTTCATGTGAAAAAAATAGTTAAAACCCAAAATAAAATTAAAAATAAAATAAAACAATTTTTAATGAGAAAAAATTAAATTTCTAAATTTTACACTTTTAAAAATTATTATTATAACTCTTTTAGATTTTTTTTCTTTATAAAAAATATATGCACCAAGAAAACAGAGAAAAAGGAAAGCCATGTTTGGAAGAAATAAAAGTCCAAAAAAGTTTATATGTATATATGTACAAGTATAATAAAATTTTGCACTTTTTAACTGCTTTAATAATTTTTGATTAGAAAAATTTAATTTTACTAAATTAATATTAAATGATTAAGCTATACAAATTAATATGACTATACGAGGGGCGACTGAAAAGCTAGCGGCTTAAGGGACTTAATGAAATAAATATAGAATTTTATGTTTTTTTTTTCAATATAGTCTCCCTAAAGTGAAATGCAATGTCTTTACACCACTGCCCCTATAACTCCTTTTTTAAATTTGAAAAAAATGAAAGTCACTAAGGTTTAGGTCCGGACATTAGGGTGGATAGTCGATTTTTGTAAATCCAATAGCTTTTAAGGCATCCCTCGCAACCCGAGCGGTGTGAACGAGTGCGTTGTCTTGAATAAATAGCAATCCACCTGACTCAACAAATTAGGGTAATACTGGCCGATATTTTCAAATTAATTATTGTTTCTAAAATAAATCAATAGAATTTCATTACTTTTAAATTTTTTTTAAAATTATATACGAGTATTTTCCGATGAGTTCTTTGATTATTATTTCGTTGATATAATTTTTTTTAATTTAAATTTTTGGCATCTGCTTATGCTTTTTATATACTCACTTCCTCAAATGAAACTTTAAACTGGTGGCAACCTACATGCATCAAAAAAATTCCCAAACTCTCTTGCCATTAGTGGCAACTATTTGTGTTTTTTTTTAAGTATTATCAGCTTATTTATTCACAAATCGAACCACCCTAATATATAATAAATTCTGCGTATTTTTGCGTCACACTTAATGTTCATTTTCAGTTGCAACCGTCATTTATTAATGCCTACCTGAGGATGTGTGTGAAAATTTACATGCAGTTTGTATTCTGTTTGCTTGAGCAGAAATCAATAATTTTATTAAAATAGAAAAGTCATAAAACTATGTACCGTATAAATAGAATTGTTTTATATTTATTTATTGGGTTGTCATTTGTTGTAAACTTACACACAATATTCAACATTGTGCGTAGAACCTACGCAATGCCACTGAGTGGAAAATTACTTTTATTTTTATTTTTATTTTTTTATGAAATTTCGTGCCAGAATCTTATTTCTAATAGATATAACAAATATACACTTATAACAAATTTAAAAAACAAAAACAATTTAAGGATGATTGCTTATGTTATTAAATTTATGCCGTTTGGGAATTTTTACTACATACATACATACGTGTACATAAGTAATTATGTGTTCAATACAACACTTAAAATTAAATGGATTGAAATAAAAGTCTGGGAAACTATTTCTTTTTTATTATTATTACTATGAATTGTTTTGCTTTTAACAAAAACATCTTTCCAAAAAAATATTTCAAATAAAAACAAAAATAAAAATAAAAAGAAATTTAATTTATTTCCACCTTATTTACTATTTATGATATTTACCTATATACGCAATGCAGTAAGAATTTAAAATAATCCATATATAATTATTTTCTATGTACATCTACTAGATATTGGTTTCACTAGTTTTCTACTATGGCGTCGAGCGCATATAAGCGAGATGATAGTACGCTCCAAAAATACTCTATAGAACTCCACGCTGACCCTTCTAGTAATGAGATTTTCCTTGCATCGAAAATTTGTTTTGATACACGCCAGTATCCCAATACAAATCGCTAGCGAAATCAATGTGTGAGGTGTGTTCAAAAGGAAAAGTTGAATTTGGAGTTTTTTTGAAAAGTCCTTATTTATTCATTAATATCTATTTTGTGCGGATTTTATCTCGCGTGTAATACATGTTCGAAGCACTTCTGAAATGCGCTTTTCGGTATGGTCATCAGCTCTTTTTTCGATTCTGACTTGATCTCATCAATTGTGACAAAACGCTTTCTTTTCGTTGCTTTCTTCAGTTTTGGGAATAGGAAAAAGTCGCAAGGAGCCAAATCTGGTAAATACGCTGGTTAAGGCATGATTACGGTTCTGTTTTTGGCCACAAAAATACAAATAAGCCTTGATGTGTGAGCTGGTGCATTATCGTAATGCAGAATCCACAATTGGTTTTTCCAAAATTCCGATCGTTTGAGCAGTATTGCTTCACGCAATCGTTGCATAACTTCCTTGTAATATTCCTTGAACACACCTCGTTCATTGGGATTTATTTCGGTTGGTACGAAGCATATTTTGGACTTTGCTTTGTAGCGCATACCATCATAGTTGCATGAATATCGCATGATGGCCATCTGGACCAACCATATTAAACTTGTTTATGGCTACAAATTATCAATTCATTTCTGAAAAATATTTTTATAGAATATTTTAGGCCGTCTTATAGGAAAAATTTCAAAAAGTCAATCAATTTGGAAAGGAAATTTAACTACTTCTGAAACCTTAAATGAGTGATCTCGATTTTTGAGAAATGGTCTAACTGAGCGATTTCAAAATTTTGCACAATTTTCTTAGATACTATATATATATCAGGCATAAAACGAAGAAATTATATTTATTATTATTTATTTTTATTTATAAAAAAAAATATTTACAAATCAAAGTTTTTGTAGATAAGTAGACGTATAAAAATATTAATTGAAAGAATTTTTTCTTAAATGGCGGCTCTTAAATTGCTGCTGAAACACGTCCCCTTTGTGGGTGAGTGACACGATAACTGTAAAGCGAATCATCTGAAAGCAAAAGTCAAAGCAGTTTCTTATTCTGTATCACATTCGCTATGGCTGGAACTTGAATGAAACATTTCACCAAAAAAAAAAAAATGGCGGATTTTTTAATTTTGTACCCATTTTTTCAATTTTAATTGTTAATAAATTTTTTAAATAACAATGAATGTTGTTGGTTGTAGTACCGACTCTAGAGAATTATTTTGGGAGTAAATAGTTTATGTTGATAAGTTCAATAGGTTCTAGGTAAATAAGAGTGTCACATGTTGAAAAAACGTGGTTTCGAGAAAAAGGCGATTAAAGTACTCGAGTGGCTGGTTTTACCGCTTGGCGAGCACCGCTCTCCCCTCTTCTATACTTACTTCTTGGTCTTGCGGACATTTGGGACTAATTCTATATTATTTCTAAGAGTATTTTCTAGCAATTTAGAGGAAAAAAAAATTTCAATTTTTTTCAATTTCAATTTTTTGAAATTTTTTTTAGAGGAACTTAGACTGGCGCCAATTATATATATATATATTATAATTGGTTTTTTGATCGAAAACGATTTTTTTTCCAATAAACGCCATTTTGTCAAAAATCAGAATATTTATTGTTACTTCATTCTATACCTTCAATAAGCTATCGTTCACCATCCTTAAGGAGCACCAGCACTAGTCGTTCGGGACATCATCATATTAATTTTAAATTACATATTTACATATTTATATCACTTTTTTCTGCATATATTTTTATACATTAATCTACTAAAAAGTAATCCATTATTTTTGCATTAAACGGAAGGCTTCATTTACCGTAGTTAGAATTTCGGAGGTAATGCTATTATGCCTTGCTCCTAGAAACCCTTGTCTTTATCTGCAAAAGATTGGGGCGATAGATTTTCAGAAGCCTGTCTTGAGGTCAATTCTTTGCCATCTAAATCGCTCGCCATAGACAGCAAGAGATGGCAATCAGTTGGTGCGAGGTCTAGACTATAAAAACTTCTCAATCAAGCTCGTTCCATGAGATTTTTTCACATTAACTCGTGGGGCACACGTATCTAGACTTTTTCAAGTGGTTCCAAACGTTTCTTTTTAAGCAATGTTTAGCTCCTGAGCAATCGAAACATTACTCGCATGACGGTCAGACTAGACAGTTTCCCGTATTTCATCAAAGTTCTCTACAATTGGCCTTCCACAACGTGGAGCAGAAATGAAATCGATGAAACCGAAATTGGACATGATTGACAGTTACAATATCAGTATTATATACATATTCACATTTTTCGCCTTTATCAAAAAAGAATTGCAAAATATAGCGTCTCAAAATTTTGATGCTTTTTTAATTTTCCATAAATGTTTTTCTTTATTTTCAATCGTATGAAATTGTACACAGTTTTGTACGTTTTTCGTGGTTATTACTAAATTACTGAGCATGCATAGCAAAAAAGAAAACAATGCAAATATTATATGTCTACATACGAGTATATACATTCAACCATACGTCATCATTTCACCTGAAACGTGACTTATTTCGTATGACAGCAGGTCATCAACGTGCTAACAAAATAGCACTTACACTACGTTCCCACGACAGCAGCACCGGCAGATAAATGCAAGTGTATACGTATGAGTATACTCATATGTAAATATGTATGTGAAATTAAGTATGTTGGAGTATCATGACTATCGACTTTGGTAGCTGAAAATGTGCCTAAAAGCGGAGAAAAACTCAATCATTTTTCGGTCATAAAAAACTTGCTACATTTTTTATAAAAAAAAAAAATAATTTTTAAAAAATATAATTTCGAAAATACTTTCAATAAACAATTTTTTAAATAAGTATTAATTTTTAATTTAACACATGTTTTATTGACATAATTTTAAATTTAATGTTATTTTATTCTTGAATTAAAATCGAATTTAATTTGCAAAAAAACACATCCCTAATATTAGACAATATGCTAGTATGAATTACACCTAAGCAAAATTGCAACCCATTGAAATAGTGTTTGAGGTACGACACTGATAACAGCCAATGGCAGGTGTCGTTAGCGTAACCGCTTGAGCTTTGGGTGGCGGCAATGTTCGTTGCACGAGTATCTCTTGTTTCGGTTTTTTATTTTATTATGCGCTGTTTTTTTTCTCAACTATGTTTTTGTTTTGCCTCTGTTCAACGCTATGCAATGGGCACATTGTACTCGCACTAAATGTTGTTACGTTACATACTCGTACATGTTGATATGTATTTATGTATGTATGAAGGCTTATGCAAAAACGAGTAACAATTGCCAGTCTGCTAATGCATACAGTGACTGGGGAAAATTATGATGTAATAATAGTACTTTAATTTTTAATAACATATATGTATATAATTATTGGTTTTATCTAATACAAAATGAAACTAAGAATATTTTTCAATAAAAGCAAAGTAAAATTATTTTAATTTTCGAACTAGCAGACCCGGCTGTATTTTGCCCAATTTTTATTCCAATTTGTAAAAGTAAAAAACGATAAAAACAGCTCAAAATATTTCATATTACTAATTTTATTTGTATGCCTCCCTCCTTCGCTGCTAAAAGTCTTATGCGAAAATGTCAATATGAATGACTCGATCTCGATCCACTTCCCGTAAAAACTGAATATCACGTAAAAAGAGCGAAAAATACGATTTTTTCGAGGGGGTCAGACCCTAGTTCGCTTCCCAGAGAGAAGAGCAGTCTTCTTGCTAATCTATTTTTTGCAGCCGCCAATGACTATAGTTGAGATTAAGTCACAGAGAGTTAAATCTGGTGATTTAGGTAGAAATTATAAGTCAACATATATCAATTATAAGATATCCATCGTTTTCCTTGAAATGGTTTTGAAGTAAAAAACGTCCCAAACAGTCACTTTTTGGTCATGCAATTTCATGCAATGGCGTTTCACGGATCGCGAATGGATGTTCTGTTCCTCAAATGGAGGTTGTAAGCGCCGACAGACTGTATGAAATGAACCTCGTTGGTCATCGAAATTTTTTTCCAAAAATCAAGTACAGTGACTTGGTTTTGATGGTTTCAAAAGTGCTGGGCTGTATTTTGACATCTGTCAAACTTAACTGCCAAACCAAATATCTTGTGTTTTAGTGAAAAGTCAGATATTTATGGAAATGGATCACTTAATAGCCGCTCAACGTGTTAAAATTGAAACCTACTGCAGAAATGGTGATTCAAACGTGACCGTTTCGTATTTTAGGAGGAAATTATGGTGCTCAATACTATGAAAAAAGATAGCCGAAGACCCGAATGTGTATATTTCTCGATATTCTCAAGAGCTGGTACTTTCTTACGCCACATTATGCAGCACAGTGGACGGCAATTTTTCAAACAAAAATTTCCTCAGCGATGAGGCACAATTCCCACTTGAGGAATACGTAAATAAGCAAAACTTTACCATTTGGAACTCAGAGAATTCTCAAATAATTGAAGTGAAGCCATAACAGACAAAAAAAGGAGGTCTGATTAGACTTTATTTCTTTGAAAACGACAACGGTGAAACGGTCACTGTCAATACGGAGCGTTAACGTCGTATTATTTCACAAAAAAAATATACCTGTTGAACTAAACGGGGTTAGGTCGCCGAAAGGGTGACAGCCCTTGGCCGGATAAAATCCGGGTCAACTCCGGTACGTAGAACCGGCTGTCGTTGAGAGTCGGTATATATATATATATACCCAACGTATGCCCTGCATGTGGAGAGTCCCCGCACGATACTAACCACCTCTTCACATGCCCCCTTAAACCGACCCATCTAACCCCCCTCTCCCTTTGGTCCAACCCTGTCGAAACAGCACCTGCCCTAAGCGGGGTTAGCGAACCGCTACAACAACAACAACAACAACAAAAAAATATTTTCAATGCATCTCATTTACTTTTATTATCGAAACCGGCAAATGGTCTTTAAAGCATTTGTATTAAATTTCAAAATTTATGTTATTATCTTAATTAAGAACTCAAAACAAATAAATATTATTTTGTTCCCTAGTAACAAAGTATCACACTTTATCCTTTTTTCTAAAAAAACAAATGCTTTAATTTTTTATTTAAATTTTCTTAATTATAAATATAAAAAAAATATCTAAATTTTTTATTTTAATTTTTGTTAATTATATGAAAGAAAATATTTTAATTTTTTTTAATTATATTTTTTTAGGTGAAAGCGTTTATATTTAAAAAATATATAAAACATTTTGCAATCCTTAAAACATTAATTTTTTATATTTATATATGAAATAGTAGTAAAATCTATACACGTGCAATTCCGAAAGTCACTGTACCACTCTGTACAGCACCCAAATGTATGCTACAATTTTACGATGTCATTTACATAACATGCAATGCTACCCAATGTACAATTTAGTTGTTACATACACATGTTACATACACAGCATACTATCATTGCACGTGCAATTTTCCTGTGCCCACGACACATTTTCACACACATCAACACACGCCAATACAACGACACGCACACACACATATATCTAGAAATGAATTCAAAAACAGAGACATATCCTTTATATGACTTTTTCACTTATTGCAACTGTTCTACCAAACACTCTGCTGCTTACTATGTGCTTTATCTAGTTATTGTATATATGTATTTGTTAGTGAGTATGTTTCTACAGTATCTCATGTGCCTCATATGGTTCACATTATGAGCTTCTTTCCAACACCGCGCCGGTGTAAATGAAGACTCGCGTGTGAAATATGTTTTCATAAAATGTGCTTTAAAAATATGTTAGTCGTGATTATACCACACAAGTGCGATGGGTGTTGTGAAATGCATAAACACACAAACATATACCATACATATGTAGAGAAAGAGACACCTGTTTTATAAGTGTTAATGTACATAGCACAAATGCATTGCAATTTTTCCAGTTCATCAACCCCAACAAACGTTTGTTATTTCTATTTCTGTTTCTATTATTTATTTATTTGTTTTTTTTCTTTTTTTACACACTTATCTGCTTGTCATTTCCTTGTGGCGCATAAATGTTTATATGTATGTATATTACTTTTTTAAAAATTATTTTATGAATGAAACAACGTGGCAGCACTGTATGGGCCTAGTAAGCTATTATCTGCTTAATTTCGACTTTGATTGCAATTATTTGAGTTATATATCATACATATATGTATGTACTAACAAGCTTTTTTGTATGTTAAAGAAATTTTGAGTTTATATAAAAATGTTTACTTTTAATCCCACTTTTAATCATTTAAGGCGATATTGATTTATTAATTCAAATAAAAGTGATTTAGTACTTTGGTGCTTAAAGTAATGAATGAGTTCATTTTATCCACAAACGTACTTTATCGGTTAATAGTCAACTAATTATTTTATTTACTTCTCACAATTATCTAATCTTTTCAATTTTTCTGTCTTTTTTCAGGTAATTAACAGCTGAGTCATGATTATTGTTGTCTTTTCACATTTCTTGCTAGTAATTCGTAAGTACCGCGTATATTTTTAATTTATATATATGAAAATGTTTCTATGTTTTCTGTAATCTCCGAAAATACCCGGCAGATTATAATGAAAATTTGTCTGTTTGTTTCTATGGTTCCTGAAATGGCTTGTACTTGAGGCAGTAGTCTCCTTTTTTTATTTTTTTTTATTTGAACTAAAAATACCGAAGTAGTTGGAAAATCCCAAATTTTTTCAAAGTTTGAAAAGATGGTAATCACTTGGTGCCAGGTCCGGATTATAAGGTGGGAGCATTAGGACCTCTCATCCGAGCTCCTGGAGCTTCTGGCACGTCACCAAAGACGTGTGTGGCCTGGCGTTGTCCTGATGGATCAAATATGACCTCTTCTGGATGAGTGCTGCCTTCAAACGGACCAGTTGTTGGCAGTAGAGGGCCGAATTGAGCGTTTGGCAGCTCGTAGTAGATGATTCCTTGCCAACCCCACTAAACACACAGAAAAACCTTCCTGGCTTGGCCACCGTCTCCGCCATCTCACCGCGTTTCGACCACGACCGATTTCGCTTGACGTTGTCGTGAGTGATCCACTTTTCATCGCCAGTCACCAAACGCTTCAGAAATGGGTCGATTTTGTTGCGATTCAGCAGCGATTCGCAGATGGTAATTCGGTCCATCATGTTTTTTGCGTTAGTTCGTGTGACACCCAAACATCGAGCTTCTTTTTGAATCCAAGGTTATGCAAATGGTTCCAAACGGGTTTCTGGCTTACCTTTAGTTCCTCAGCAATTAAATAAGTGCTCACAACACGGTCTGTTTCCACTATTTCCATGATTTTATCACAATTTTTGACGACAGACCTCCCGACACGTGGAGCATCTTTGACATCGAAATTACCGGAACGGAAACTAGCAAACCACTTTTGTACTACACGTTCATTTACAGTATCGGATCCATAAACTAAAATAATTTTTTCAGCCGCTTTGGCTGCTTTTTCGACTTGATCGGAGAAAACTTGTAAAATATAGCGAATTTTCTCTTTGCTGGTGTCCATCTTTGACGAGCGCTCACAACGTACTGAGTCAATCGATCGAAAAACTGTCAAAGACAAACTTTTAGCGCGAATAAACACGTTTTCAGCGCCGTATAGTATGAAATGATGCGACACGTAACACTAGTACTAAGGACAATAACGCCATCTCTTAGATAAAAACCGAACGAAATTATTACTTTGCCTAATACTATTCGCGTTAAGAAAGAGAGATGTGAATAAGTATCTCTCTCCTTACAAAAGTCGTTTAAGCCTCATTAATCTGCCTATACTCCGTCGTAGAAAAATGTTTGGAGTTTTATTTTTAACCAAATTGATAAGAGGTGTTATCAGTAGCCCATTCCTACTTAGCGAGTTTAACTTTACCATTTCTTTAATGTCATCCAGACACTATAGGTCCCTTTCATTGTGTTCTCCCTTGATCCCTGTATCAAAATATACTTACTGAATCCTTTAAATAATACAAATAATTTTCTTCTCCTTTTCCCATGTAATTTATATCAGCTGATGAGCAAATCTATAGCTGTTTAATGTAAGATGCAAGTATAGCAGCGGCCTTCCGCGGTCGGTCTCATGTTCAGGGCAAACCTGATTGGTTTTCGGTCTCTTGGCTCTTTCGATTATACTTCAGAAGCTCCCCTCGGTCGGTTGGGCCACTTTACAGCTGAAACCTAGCATCAAGTACTTGGAAATTATATTGGAAATCAAGTTGTCATGGAGACTAAATGGAGCGAAGCGAGTGAAGAAGACATCAGCGTCTCTACATGTAAATGGATTTTGGGACACTCCTGGGGCTCTTCAGAAGGAGTAAGGACTTTAATTTAGTGCGTCCAACTAGAGAAGAGAAAGTAGTTTAAGCTATAAAATCTATAAAAATGGCGGCAGAGGCGGCCAAGCGATCATTAAGGAATTCCTTGCATACAACTCGATATCGGCTGTGGTCACGCTATGTAAAGAGGCGATAAATGAGATATCTGGCGAACTGGCTAAGGGAGGTGTGCTTTTAGAACAGGACATAATAATGGACCTACCAGTTATATTCACTAAAATGAAGCAAATGCAAGAAATAATCTTGCCTCGCCAGGCATTGCCTTTTTTGCGTCGCATGCTTTTAGTCTACAATAGATCTGGTAGTGTTCAACAAATGCAGGAAATGTAGGGAATATGTGGAGACAGTCGAGACAGAGGAGCACATAAGCTGTGAGCATGATATGCCTAATTGACGCGGAACGGCTAAGGGATCTTCAATAAGGGGGATCCCCGACATGTTGACCAAAACAGTCAGTCTCGTCATCGGGAACGAATATGTGATGGTACTCCGTGAAACAGCCATGGTTCGAAAAGAATTGCGTCAGATAGATGTCTGTCTCTCCGTGTGGCCTCTTAATTCATGCTTGAACATTCCTAAAGAATCTATGTGTCATTCTTCGCTCGTTGAGATTCGTCTGTCTCCCCTACTTCCACTCTACGCCTTTGCCTTGTTGGCATATACTTTTGGTCGCAGAGCAGGACCTCATATATCAGCCATATACACTGTTATTGATTGGCTAGTTCATCATTGGATGATAAGATTTCATTGAGTTTACAAACGAAAAAGCCAAAAACTTGATATGCTCTCTCATATTAAAGAGTTCAAAAATAACACATAATCTATAACTGAGTATCTCTCCATGTCTCTGTCAAAAGAGTCCCCATCAAAGAAGTCTATGTTGGCTCTATTTGAATTTTCTAATCAATTTCTTGATTTTATTCACTTGAATCATTTTCAAATGCTGCCAATTTAGTTTTAGATTAACTTCATTTTAGAAAATAAACTTTTTGAACTCCAACAATAGTTTTCTGAGTTAATAATTTTATCAACTCAAATTCTTTCTCATGCAACTTTTCTCCAACAACCAAATCAGAAGCCGGCAAAACGTTTGTCATACCAACTTTTTGTGATTACCTATCTCTCTTTAGCTAAAAAAAAAATCACACATACATATGTACATATGTAGATGCACGCCATAGGCTTTGCTTGATTTCAACTATTTCCGTGAACGCACTGTTTATTGGAGCAGCAGAATGTTCCTATTCACCATTGTGCGGAAAGTAGTTTTTTAAACTGTTCTAAGCCTGTTCTTTATTTTTTTGTAGCTTTCTGCGTTTGAAACTCCCTGGCTTTGAGTTCAGCAAATGCTGCTGCATCACTTTTAAATGTCATTCACATAAAGTATTACATACAAAGTCACATGTGTAGACACATTTGAAGGCACATGTGAAAGTGCGTGTATGCCTGTATATGTAGCACCCACTTGCTTAATACTGAACTCGTAAAGTTAGCGATATAACCGGCAGTATTCAAACCAAGTAGTGTACTGATAAAACAAGCTGAGCAGTCGAAAGTGGGTCAGGTGGATTCAAATCATTTGCTGTTATTCAAAGGAAGTCGGATGCCTTTTAAAATTGCTGTGAGCCTCTAAAGGCAAACGTTCAATGTACCGTTAAAAAACAAACAGAAGAAAAGAGGTTTTAAATTTTACAGCGGAAATTGTACTTCATGTTATTATAGTTTATTAATTTTCATTTTGTATTCTTTATTTGTTCATCTAATTTAGTTTAATTTATTAATTTAATTTTCCTTTATTTTACTTTCTTTATTTTATTTTACTTTATTTATATTTATTTAACTTTAATTTTGCTTTTTTATTGTTTTATTTTTTGTTTTTTTTTTACTTTATCTTGTTTTATTTTACTTTATTTATTTTAATTTATTTAATTTTTTTATTTTATTTTATTTTATTTTATTTTATATTCATTAATTTTATTTTTTTTTCATTTTATTTTAATTTGATTTATATTATTTTAATCTATTTAATTTTATAATTTTATTTCATTTTGCCTTTTTATTTTATTTAAACTCTTATTTTATTTTGATATATTGTATTTCATTTTATTTTACTTTATTTTATTTTATTTTTTTATTTTATTTTATATTATTTTATTTTATTTTATTTTATTTTATTTTATTTTATTTTATTTTATTTTATTTTATTTTACTTTATTTTATTTTATTTTATTTTATTTTATTTTATTTTATTTTCTTCTCTTTTATTTTACTTTATATTATTTTATTTTATTTTATTTTATTTTATTTTATTTTATTTTATTTTATTTTATCTTATTTTATTTTATTTTATTTTAATTTATTTTGTTTTATTTTATTTTATTTTATTTTATTTTATTTTATTTTATTTTATTTTATTTTATTTTATTTTATTTTATTTTATTTTATTTTATTTTATTTTATTTTATTTTATTTTATTTTATTTTATTTTATTTTATTTTATTTTATTTTATTTTATTTTATTTTATTTTATTTAATTTTTTTTATTTTATCTTATTTTATTTTATTTTAATTTATTTCATTTTATTTTATTTTATTTTATTTTATTTTATTTTATTTTATTTTATTTTATTTTATTTTATTTTATTTTATTTCATTTCATTTCCCTTCACTTCATTTCATTTTATTTTACTATATTATATTTTATTTTATTTTATTTTATTTTATTTTATTTTATTTTATTTTATTTTATTTTATTTTATTTTATTTTATTTTATTTTATTTTATTTTATTTTATTTTATTTTATTTTATTTTATTTTATTTTATTTTATTTTATTTTATTTTATTTTATTTTATTTTATTTTATTTTATTTTATTTTATTTTATTTTATTTTATTTTATTTTATTTTATTTTATTTTATTTTATTTTAATTTATTTTATTTTATTTTATTTTATTTTATTTTATTTTATTCCATTTTATTTTATTCTTTTTAATTTAATTTTCTTTTATGTTATTTTATTTTATTTTGTTCCATTTTATTTTAATTTGATATATATTATTTTAATCTATTTAATTTTTTCAATTTAGTTTTTAATTTTATTTTTATAATATTCAATACTTTTATTTTATTTCAATTTGCCGTTTTATTTTATTTAAATTCTTATTTTATTTTATTACATTTTATTTTATATCAATAAAATTTTTTTGTATTACACTTACGCTTTTGATTAATTATTTGTTATCTTACATTACTTTATTTATTTAATTATATTTTATTTTGTTTCAAACTCTTACATTTTATTTTTTATTTTTTAATTTATACTATTTGCAATTCAAGGTGTCTAATAAAAAATCATAACAATAATTTTTTATAGCCGCATTGAACTTGAAGGTCATTAGCAATGCCAATTATTCATTTTATGGACATATCATGCATTTTTAGTATCATTCATTACTCGAAATTTCGAAAATTCCAATCTCTTAATAAATATTTCACTCATAACGCATTCATCATACGCCCTGTAGACCAAACGAATTCATTATGCAAGCATTGTCTTAACCACAAAGGTACGTGCTGACTGTATGTAGTGGTAAGTAGCCACAAATACCGTTGGTTGGCATTCAAAATTGTCGTTTATGACTTTTTCTAAGCTCAGTTTTAGAGTAATTGTTGTTGGTAGAGTTATATGCATGGTAATAAATAGAGCTTACTCATCGAACTTCCGACCAACTTGACGGGACGTGACCTGACGCCTGGTTAAAAGCTGGTTAAAAACACAAGAAATAATATTTACTTTTATGACTGACGATCAAACAAAAACAATAAATAACTGAAAAAACCGTGTCGTAGGTACGTATATACGTTCCAAACAACCATAATAAGTGTACATTTACTGTTGTTTATTTTGTTTGGTTTTAGTTAAGTTTTCGTCGCTTATGAATTCTAAGAATATACTCAGAGACTCAGAGATGTAGACTTAAACTTCGTAGCCAAATTTTTATTTTCAATCATATGCACATACAGACGTAAGTGTATTCCATATATATGTAAGTATGACGTCCAAGGAAAACTTTAAAAATACACTGTCCTCCCCAGGGAAGCTTAATTACGATCTCCCACAAAACTTTGTTACAAATTAAAATATTAATTTCTATCATTAATTAAATAAAAACAAAAACTCAAAAATTATTTTTGAGAAAAAACCCTCTGACGTCATTTTGTTTATACTACGTATGCAACTTTTCAGCATATCTATATACACGTATTATATTAATGTGAGTTTGAAATGGCATACCAAAAATAAACTTTATGCACACAGCAGCACTATGGCAACTCTCAGTGGCATATTTTAACTACGCATTGGATATTTCATAAATAGCATACATAAGTATACGATTATATGTATGCAGTGGCTCTTAGTGGAATTTTCTAGAATTTAAATAATCAAAATTCTGCAAAAATTGTACAAAAAAATGTGATACTTTGCTTATCTCTGGGTTGGCCATCAGTATAGAAAAATAATTTCCTTTTGCCTCTAGCACTATCTGAAAATTAGTTTATATTTGTTCTCCATAAAATTTTTTATTGAATTTCAGTTTTTAGTGGATTTTCTTTAACCAAATTAGCATTCTTCCGTTTCGACTTGACTTTTAGTGGCTGTGTTCGTACACACATATGTACATTCAACACTATTTTTGTTTCTAGGGTGACACGCTTGGCGTTGTTGCAATAAAAATCAAACAACCCGAAACACTAACAGCTAATAAAAAAAACTACATTAAAGTGCAAGTGCAAGTGCATCATCACTGGGTGGTACACGCGTGTAGAGAAACCATCTGGTAATTAAATTTACTGTACACACTTTGTTTTACATACTTGTGGTTTGTTTGTTAGGATGGTACCTTGAAATTACTTTTCGGTCATTTTTTTTTTGTGTAATCAAAAAAAAACTAAATCATTCAAAACTTGTAATATATAAATTCCTTTAATTTTGATCATTCGCAGAGACGATCTTTTTTATGTTACTTTATTTTATTCCATTTTATTTTAATTTGTTTTATATTAATTCAATCTATTTAATTTTTTCAGTTTATTTCATTTTAAATTATTTTACTTATATATCTATTAGCTTATCTAAATTATATAATTTTTATTTTATTTCTTTTTAATTTTTTTTCATTTATTTTGTCTTATTTTTTCCATTTAATTTTTTCAGTTTAATTTTCGATTCAATTTCAATTTTTTTCTTATTTTATTTTATTTCTTCTATTTTTGATTAATTCAGTTTTATTTTATATATAGAAGTTGTTATTGCCGACCAAACAGATTATAAAAAGAAAAAAAATTGTTTTTTTTCTACTTCAGTTTATATAGTTTTTTTTATTTTTTTTTTTCATTTCTTTCTTATTTTTTTTTTAATTTATGTTATTTTTTTAATTGTGTTGATTTATTTATATATATGTATATATATATATATTATTGTATAATATTTTATTTAGATTATATTATTTTATTTTATATATTTTCGGTGTTTCAATTTAATTTAATTTAATTTACATTAATTTTTTATTTTATTATTTGTTTTATATCTTTTCTCTCTTATTATTTTGATTAACATTTAGTTATTGTTTGTTTCATTTTATTACTTTTTAATTTATTTTTATTTCCCTATCCATTTATAGTTTTAATTTAATTTTTTACATTTTATTTTATATATAGTTTTCCTTTCTTTATTTTATTTTAATTTTTTTATTACTTTTTATTTATTCATTTACATTAATTTATTTTAAACCATTTATTCATGTTATTTTATGTTATTCTTTAATTTCCTTTTATTTTATTTTACTTTTTGAATAAACATTTTTTAATTTCGTTTATTTTATTTGTAATTAAATTTATTCTACTTTTATTGTGTTATATAATACTTTATTTCATTAAGTGTTAATTTATTTTATTTCTTTTCTTTGATGTTGTTTTATTTTTATTTTCAGCGCTAATTTTATTTTATATATAATTTTACTTTAATTTTCTTATATTAAAAATTGTATTATTTTATTTTATATTTTATTTTTTTAATTTTATTTAAATTTTTTTTTGTTGCCTTTTAAACAAATATTTTTTATTTTATGTATAGTCTTACTTTATTTTTATTTTATTACATTTTTATTATATTATTTTATAATATTAAATTTTGTTTTGTTTTAATT
Organism: Ceratitis rosa; assembly: GCA_037013455.1. Lineage (NCBI taxonomy): Eukaryota > Metazoa > Arthropoda > Insecta > Diptera > Tephritidae > Ceratitis > Ceratitis rosa. Next base: position 16,270,792 of record JAWMAG010000008.1, on the reverse strand, counting down.
TCTATGCTTTTCATTTTTTTATATTTTTTATTTATAAATTTAATCTTATTTTTATTAATTTTTGTTTTTATGAAGTTATACTTTAGTTTTATTTTATTAAAATTTGTGTTTAATTATTTTATAATATTTAATTTAAAATTTTTGGTTTTTATTTTATTTTTTTATTATTTCTTCGGTATTATTTTATTTAATACTTAATTAGTATTTAAATCACTTAATTTTTATTTTTTCCCATATTATTTATTTTTATTTTAGTTTATTTGAGTTTATTTTATTTAACATTATTCTATTTTATTTTATTTTTTACTTGTTTTTTACTGTTTTTTTTTAGACTCGCACTAATGCCGACTCACGTTTGCTGTGTCGGTTTATTTCCAATTTTTTATGGTTTACATGTTAATAAAATTTGTTTGGTTCTATGTGTTTATGTTGTTTTTATCGCCGTCGTTAAATTTTATTTAATACATTTCGATCTTAAATATAAACAGTTGAGACGCGTCATTTTGTGTATTGTGGTTTTGGTGCAAATAAATTTAGATGAATAGCAATAAATTTTTTTTACAAAATACATGTGCACAATTTTGCAAAAAAATTTAAATATTAAAAATAATTAAACAATATACATAATATGTATGTATCTAGAATATATATGTATATGGTATGACTAATATTTTTTTTAAATCGTCATGAACTAATTAGCTGGCAGATTAATGCTGCCTAAATTAATTAAAATATTTAATGCACTGAAATTTAAAAAAAAAAAATTCTATTCTAATTTTTTCTAATTCTAAAATATATTAATTTTTTGTTTTCAATTTCTTGATATAAAATAAAAAGAAAAAACAAAAAACAATTTGGCCCATGAGGGGATCGAACCCGCGACCTTCGCGTTATTAGCACGACGCTCTAACCAACTGAGCTAATGGGCCATGTTGACCGCTTAGGCGCTAACAACACACGTTCAATTCAAAATTTTTCAAAACAAAAGCTATTTACATATACACACAAATACTTATTTACATACATGTGCATCGGTGTTGCTCATAATCTTTGGTAGCTCAGCGTTGAGTACATTAAATTTTGTATATTTAATTTAAGTACGATATTTATATTGTATGTTGAAATTGCCCAATTGTACGATTATAATTTAATTTATTATTTAAACAAATCGAAGCGTCTGCTTATCACTTGGTTGTGATTTACAAACAGTAGCAGACGGTCATACATACATACATATAATGAGCACACATTCATACGATCTATGGTAAAGGGTGGTTAAATTTTCAAGAGCCGATGTTGATTTTGAATAAAACACAAACTATTTAGGAAATTATTGAAATTTTATTTTATTATGATATATTGGTATTACTCAATTATGTATGTAACAAAATATCGGCCAAATGAGCGCCGCGACCTCGGCGGCACACCTCCATACGATGGTCCAAATTTTCGATGACGCTGAGGCATAATGGAGTTTCTATGCCGTTAATGTGCCGAATTATCTCATCCTTTAGCTCTTGAATTGTTGCTGGCTTATTGACGTACACCTTTTCTTTCAAATAACCCCAGAGAAAAAAGTCCAACGGTGTCAAATCACATGATCTTGGGGGCCAATTGACATCGCCATTACGTGAGATAACACGGCCATTGAATTTGTTGCGCAAAAGAGCCATTGTTTCGTTAGCTGTGTGGCAAGTGGCACCGTCCTGCTGAAACCACATATCGTCCACATCCATATCTTCCAATTGTGGCCATAAAAAATTCGTTATCATCTCACGATAGCGAACACCATTCACAGTAACTGCCTGACCGGCCTCATTTTGGAAAAAATACGGCCCGATGATGCCGCCAGCCCATAAACCGCACCAAACAGTCACTCCTTGTGGGTGCATTGGTTTTTCGACAATCACTCTTGGATTCTCATTCGCCCAAATGCGGCAATTCTGTTTATTGACGAATCCACTGAGGTGAAAATGTGCCTCATCACTGAAGATGATTTTCTTCGAAAATTTTCATAATAAGTCTGGATAACTTTAACCCGTTGTTGGATTGTGTATCTCTCCATGGTTCAAATTGAGTAAGTCTGAAATAGAGAAATGTCAAATTAAATTCCGAAAAAAACTTGGCGTTTAGGTGTGGTTCACATTCAACATCGGCCCTTACAATTTAACCACCCTTTATAAACAAGTGATATTTTTCGGGTATATTTTTAGTCTAGAATGTTTGTGGGTATTAAAAAAAACTAGTATACGTTTTCAAGATTGTATATATATACATATATATGGTGTATGTACATATGTATGTTCAGTATGTAGTTTGAATGCATTTCTTTTATGGAAACATTTTTCTTTGCGGTTGTGCTTGAGTTATTTCATAACATTCTCGATTTCTTAACTCTTTGATCATAGATTTTTCAAAACTGAATTATGATAATTTTTTTAAATTCGCTTGATATGGACAGCCAAAAGTGTACTCATAGTTGGCGGATTAAAATCAAAACACATTTCTAAGAATCATCTAATAGAGGGTCAAACAGCTTAATTGCAACTGTATTTCCTTATCAGTTATGGCGCATAGTCATCGTTCCATCGGCTGCGGTATTTAGCGTTGCCAATGCGCATGGATCAAAAATTCTACGACAAATCTTTCTCACAAAGCCTTCCAACGCCGACTCACTAGATTTTGTTTTCGTGCATGCCTCCGGGATGTAATGGGGTGCAGTCAAGCTTTTGGATACGCAGTTACAGTTGCGGTACTTTACTCAATTCCAACTTTTGCATCCACGTCGCAGACCCTGGAAGTGTGAACATCCAAAAAGCATTAAGCCTTAAGTCACAGCTAAAAGAGAGGAAACTTTAATGAAGCCACTCCAATATATTCGGGTGAAAGGTGCAATGAAGTCTGATTATCAGCGACTGTTTACCCGAGGTGCGGCTGCGAGCGGGCTTCGGGCTTGAAGCAGGCGGCTCGCTATATGATTGTGTGTTAAATTTAATTCTACTGGCCTAGCGGGATTGTGCGTTGGTTTCGAAAGCCACCACTTAGAAATCAACTGCATTGAAAAAGAAGAAAGTTAAGTTAAGTATCTTTCCTCTTACCATCTTTCACTGGTCATCATGTAAGTAGATCCGGTGCGTTATCACGAAAGATCGCTGGAGCCCAGTTCTCTAATCTGGAGTTGAGAAAATTGAGAAATGAATAAATTTTCTTTAACACTATTGCACCCACAATCCTAAAAATATTCACCCTAAGAGAGTTTAACATGCTCCAAAGTGGATATAACCTTAAAAATCTAGATTCTTTCTAACCTTACACCATAAGAAGTTAGCTGACGATTCGCTCGGTCTCTCTGTATATCTACCCGGTATAATATGTCCCGTAAGAAAGTCCTTAAATGGGGGTATTTCTATCTTTTACCAAACTTTCCCGCGCAAACATTCCTCAAATTAAGCTAGCAAATGGAGTACAGCATACATAAAGTCTTCAATGTTAGCGAGAGGTGAAAGAATCCAGTCCAATCACCTATCCGAACTTCACGAGCATAAGCTTAAGCGTAGTTAGTTGGTTGTTGTGGTCGCCTGTTCGCAGATCCGTACTCCAGTGTATTTAGGTCTGCTGGGTGGTCATGCTACCAATATTGTGTCTATGAAAACAGGTACCTTTCAACTTCCTAGATGCTCTAACCATTTAGTGCACTTTATGAAACTCAAAAGAGATTCTTGGAACTTGATTGTAGACAAAAGATTGCTGCAGAGAACGACATTGGGCCCCACTAAGAGATGGATAGTAGAAGAGATAGTACTCTCTCTAACCCTTCTCATCTAATCCCTGCAGCTGTGACAGAGATCATTGCAGAGGTAGCCCATTTTTGTGAGTCTCCTTAAGATAGTGGCCGCTTATTATGTCAGATGTCATGCTACTTCGATTTCGATTTAGAATTATTATATACTTTATTCTCGGCTTTTCGATTTATTTTTCCTACCATCGTCTGTTATTGGGTATACTCGTGAAGGCCGGATCTTAGCATCTATTTAGCCGTAGAAAAAGTATGCCTACGTCATGTGCAGTTTCACTTTTGGCAGTCATAATTTTGAAATCGTAGACAATTTCTTTTATCTAGAGATCCGAATTTACTCCAACGAACATGTCAGTCTGACAATGCATGGCAGCTATTACTTTGGACTGAGTAGACCACTGGAAATTAAAATCCGCTCTCGACGAATATAGACCCAACTCTACAAGTCGCTCATTATTCTCGTCCTGTTTTATGGTGCGGAGGCATGAACGATGTCGATCAGATGATGAGTCGGCGTTAGGAGTTTTCAAGAGAAAGGTTTAACGGGAGATTTATGGTCCTCTGCGCGTCGAGAACGGCGAAATCCGCAACCGATGTAACAATAAGCTGTACGATATATAGTACAATGATAATGCTATAAATCAGCGAATCAAGAGACAGCGGCAGCGAATACGCTGGCTAGTAGGTCATGTGGTTCGGATGCATAAGATTATTCCAGCTTTGAAAATTTTCGATGCAGTACCCGTCGGTGGAAACAGAGGAAGAGGAATACCTCCATTTCGTTGGAAAGACGAGGAGGAGAAGGGTCTGGCTGTACTTGATATTTCCAGCAAAGCAGAATAAGAGGATTGTTTCCCTTCCAGCTAGCTCGCCGCCCTCACAGTTGCCTGGATACCCATTTACTACACACAGATTACAAGGAGATCTAATTACCGGAAAATTATGTCTCATTAAATTTAGAAAGAATAGCAAAAACTGGTTACCGTTAAGCCTATATTAAAATTGCTTTGGGTACACATACATGTACATACATACTCGTACATAAATTAGTGCATTAAATGGTATTTATTAATTTCCATCTCAAACGTTCGATCTCTACTAAACCAGCTAAATAAAAATCTCTTGAGATTTCGCATTCAATGAGCTAAAAATTAATAAAAATATCCATGATTGCATGCAACATGCATATGTACATATAAACACTTAATAAATAGGTCACAAACTCATAGGCCAATTCGCAGGCAGACACCCCCAACTTCCAGCGTCTTATTGATTTGTTTTTGTTGTGGGTTTTAGCGCCGTCGCGTCGGCGATTGCCAATTTCACTTGAAATCTCAAAACACTTTTTCATATACTTATGTATATATACATATATGTGCAATAAATTAAACCGACTGCGCTTTGTGCTTTTATCTATCATCACGATGCCTAAGTAAGGAAAACAATTATCAAAGGCAAGCATTTTGGGCCAACTCAACCGTTAGCAAAAAACCAAAAGAAAATTGAAAAAGAAGAAAAATAATACAATAATAAAATGAAAAAATACGCTTGGCGCCCACTGAACGCGTGCAAAATAAGGCTACGCGACAGTTCGCTTTGGGGGTCAAGTGGCACAAAAGCGTGTTCCTCGGCACTGCCCGATGAGCAATAGTGAGGAGTGTGATGGGGCGTGTAGTAAAAGTTTATGGCTTTTGTTCGCAAGTGATGGGTGTTTGCAGATAGTAAATGTGTTCCAGCTTAATTGCTTTATAAAAGGCTATGATACAGTGGATACAGTGATCACATGCATATGCGCGTACATACACGTACGTGTATATGAATGTATTTATAAAAATTCAAAATATTAAGGTTTAAAAAAAAAATTAGAAAGTCAAAATAATAAAATAGAAGAAGCTATGGATATTTGAACAAAGCAACCCTGGGCCAGCTAGCTATTGTTGTTTGACTTGAATCTCGACACAATCCTGTCCAAAAAGAACAAATAAAATAAATAATATAATTAAATAGGTTAAAAACAAATAAAATAAATTAAAATCAAATGAATATAAGGAGATGATATAAAAATATTTTTTATAATTTTTTAGTACAGTAAAATTAATAAATTTAATGTTAACAGAAATCAAAAGATATATTAAAATAAAAGAATATAAAATATCGAAAATAAATAAAAGATAAACTATAACTACATATGTAGTCTAAAAATAATAGGTTTAAAACAAAAAAAAAATTAAAAAATAGTAAAATAAAGTAAAGCAAAATAAAATCAAATAAAAGATAAAATAAATAAAAAAATGGAATAAAATATAATAATATGAAATACAATAAAATTAAACCGAAATTACCAAAAAAAAAAACGAAATAAAACCCATTAAAATCAAGTAATATAAATTAAAATAAAATGAAAATAATAAGAAAAATAAAATAAATTAAATTAATAAAGTTGTATCTACCGTTCTATAAGTGCGATTGGCTTACGCTAGATGGCGTTAGAAAGATGATATTTTGTGTTGTTGTGAAAGGCCAATTGCCGAAAATGTAAATAAAATAATGCAAATCGTCAAGGTTAATTCGTCATGCGAGTACTGTTTCGATCGCCCAGCAGCTAAGCATAAACGCAATTTTGAAGCACTTGAAAATTGCTGGATACGCTAAGAAACTCGATGTATGGATGTCACATGAGTACACGAGGTCCATATACGAATCGTTGGTGACTGGCTATGAAAAGTGGAATATTTTCAGCAACGTCAAACGAAAAGATCATGGCCGAAGGGTACAAATGGTTTCCATGCCAGAACTGACGGCCTGCAAGATATAATGGAGCTGCTCTCCTCCAACCAAACTCCAAATTTGGACCGGAACTGTCTGCAGTTGGACCGTCTGAGGGGAGGAATGGCCAACAGGACTGGAATTGTGTTTCATCAGGACACCCATCAATAGTGATTCACCAGAAGCCCCAACCAAGCTCTGGGAGATTGTTATGCATCCACCTTATAGTCCGGATAACGCACCAAGTGATTATCATCTGTTCCTGGCTATGGTGTATAAAGAGTTGGACGCAAGAGAAGCTTGTGAAATCGATTGTGCCAATTTTTTGACAATATGGACAAGAATGTCTATGAGATGGGCATAATTACATTATTTCCGAAAGGGCTATCGAGTAAAACGGTGCATATTTGATATAAATCGGATAATTATAACTATGGTAATTTAATTCGAAAATAATAGATTACTCTTTACTATACCAAAAATCAAATAAAACAATTAAATCATATTAAATTTAAAAAAATAATAATAAAATAAAATAATAAAAAATAATATAAAATGACAAAAATAAGATAAAATATATATGATATGAAATAAAATAAAACTAAATAAAATAAATTAATTTAAAGAAAATTTTAAGTAAAAAATATTAATATAAAAATTAAATATAATAGAATATAATAAAATAAAAAAGTAGATTAAAAAATATAAAACAAAAGAAAATACACAAAGTGACATAAAAATCAAAGGAAATAAAATATAATAAACAAATTAATTTAGAAAGAATTATCAAAAACTACATAAAAAATTAAAATTAATAAAATTGAATAAAATCATATAAAATAAAGCAAAATTAAGTTAAGTTAAATTATTTACAACAAAAATAAAACATAGTCAGACGTAGCAGAAAAAAATATAAGTTAAAATAAAAAAAGTATTTATACAATATAATATAAAATAATAAAACAATTTAGAAAGTAAAAATAAATAAAGGAAATAAAATGAAAAAATAAATAAATTAAATTAAGTTAAAAAAACTTTAAAATACAAAACAAAGTAATCGAAAAAGTTGTGATAAAAAAGAAAATAAATCTTTATAAAATAATTATTTAAAATAAAGCAGAAAAAATTTCCAATTTGAGTATCGATTCCCTTACACAGTCCAATGCGTTCCATGGTGTAAGCTCAGCTTAAGCATGTGGGTGTGTGGGTGTATACTGCTCTACATGAAGTTTGTATTTCATGAAATTAATTACACAAAAGTTCTTTTTTCCAATTTTTGCAATATGTCGACGGTCTTCTTATGTATACACACAATATCACTACCCATGTACATGTACTCATACATACGTATGTATGTATGTACGTATGTACTTCTTGATTTCCTGATTAATCAAACTGGACCATAGGGAAATAATTCACGTGTACTGCAAATGGCTTCATATCACTTAAATGTCCAACAATATTACAAGGGAACAGATCAGTTGTAATTAAAGCTCGTATGTTGTAGTAGTAGTAGCTTCTTTATTCTTTTGGGTCTTTGACAAATGATGACTTGTTTATGGGTAATGATTAAAATAAAAATTAAAATTAAAAAGAAAAAGAAAATAAAAATGAAAATAAAAATAAAAATAAAAATATAAATAAAAATAAAATCTAAAATAAAAATAAAATCTAAAATAAAAATAAAAATAAAAACGAGAATAAAAATAAAGAAAATATAATAATAAAATTAAGAACGGAATCGAAAATAAAAAGAGAGTGAAAATAAAAAATAAAAATAAAAATAAAAAAAATAATAATAAAATTAAAAACGAAAATAAAAATAAAAAGAGAGTGAAAAAAAATAAAAATAAAAATAAAAATAAAAACGAAAATAAAAATAAAGAAAATATAATAATAAAATTAAGAACGGAACCGAAAATAAAAATAAAAATAAAAATAAAAGTAAAAATAAAAAGAAAGTGAAAAAAAATAAAAAAAAATAATAAAATAAAAACGAAAAAAATAAATAAATATAAAAATAAAAATAAAAAAAAATAATAGTAAAATTAAAAACGAAAATAAAAATTAAAATTAAAATATTAGGTGTAGTAAAAAGAAACCCATTATATTTGCATAAAATTGAATGCTTTAATTTTTTCTTTTTGTATCCAGCCTTATTCTTTAGCTCTTGGACAATCGAAATAGTGCTAACATGACAATTGGCCTTCCACTCTGTGAAGCATTCTTTTACATCAAAATTACCGGAATGAAACCGAAATTGTGCATGATGACTGTAACAGTATTAGGACCATAAGCGCTATTCACATTTTCAGCCGCCTGACTTGCGTTTTCGCCCTTATCGAAGAAAAATTGTAAAATATAGCGAATTTTCCCTTTGCTAGTGTCCATCTTTGACACCCGCAGGTAGTGGAACCCGCGAGACACAGATAAATAGCGCCATCTATTGGAAAAATAATGGATTGCTTTTTACTACACCTAATATAATTAAAAATAAAAATAAAAATAAAAATAAAAATAAAAATAAACATAAAAATAACAATAAAAATAAAAATAAAAATAAAAATAAAAATAAAAATAAAAATAAAAATAAGAATAAAAATAAAGATAAAGATAAAAATAAAAATAAAATTAAAATTAAAAATAAAAATTTAAATTTAAATTTTATTTTATTTAAATTTAAATTTTTATTTTATTAAAATTTTATTTAAATTTAAATTTAAATTTTTATTTTCTTTATTTTTATATTTATTTTTATTTTTATTGTTATTGTTATTTTTATTTTTATTTTTATTTTTATTTTTAAAATTTAATTTTAATTTAAATAAAAATAAAAATAGCAATAAAAATAAAAATATAAAATTTAAAAAAAATAAAGGAAAAGCATATTGATTTTGTGGTATGATAAATAAGCCTCACGCTTTTGTGATTTCGGTTTCCTTGCTTCTTTTTATCTGTATTTTGTAGTAGGAATCCTTTGATTTTATAGATATAAGAGAGTAAGGGACAGCATCCTTCGCTAAAGAGCAAATCTTTATGAGTGACAGATATAATTTTTTTCACAGTCCACGCTCGTCCTACTATTTTTCGAGCAGACCAATGCGGTTATTGAGTATTAGTTGAAATATACATATGTATTAGTATACGCACATCCAGACCGTTTTCTGTGCGTTTTTATACCGTACAAACTACAAATGTTGTATATACCATATATATAAATGTAAGTAAGTATGTGTTCACGCATTCCGATGGTTTCATCTGCCAACTCTCCCTATATTCACAACGTCTTCTTACCATCCTCAGGAAAAAAAAAATTTAAACACGTACAATTTTGAAAAACAAGACACCAGTTTCGAATTTCTTTGCGCCTGTTCAAAAGGGCTTGATATGAGATATGCACAAAGAATTGAATTTGAAATTATTGTATATACATACATACATACGAGTTTGTATGTATTGTACATACAAGCTCTGCTGCCCTTTTTGCGGCGAACTTTGGGTTGCCGGTTTTTATGTCTTATGTTTTAAGCTCATGTGTGTTGTTAATCGAATGCCTCAGCTAATTATGCGGTTTCAACTGTTGCCTTGTGTTTCTTTTTATTATATTTTTTTTTTTTGAAGCCGCTCAGGGATGATACTCTCATCGCATTCGAAGTCGAGATGACTAACTTTTATGTGGTTTGTGTGTTTGTTGCTCCGTTGCGCTTGAATGAAGTTGTTTTTTGTACAAGTTGACAACAGTCAGGGTAAGAGAGGGAGAGAGAGAGAGAGCAATCTGTTGTTTGGAATGCTGCGGCTTTCAGGTAGTGGTCATGATGATATTGAGGTAAGCAGATGCTTTTGAAAGCCAGTTTCTTCTACTTAGAATGCATTTTAACTTTTGGTATGGAAGAAATATGCAAATTGTTGTAGTTGTAATTTTAAGGTTTCACAAAGTGAAGTTTCAAATTTGAAATATAGCAAAAAACATGTAATAAATATTCAATTTAACTACTTCTGAGAGAGGCTTAAAGAGACTCGAGGTGGTCCTAACACCATTACAGTTCTATTTTGGAGTAAGTCTTGCATGACTTTGGTAACAGAATCATTTTTAAACCAGTTAATATAAAGAAATTATACGATTTCCTAGCTACATAGATAACGAATCAACTCTAATCACTCTCTCGAATCAGTTCTAGACTATCTCAAGCTCGAACGTTTCCGCAGCTCGACAATTACTTTGTACTGTATTGAGATGGCTTCTTAGCTACCACAAGAAGCAGCGCAATACCATAACCTTTTACCAATATTCCAGAGTTCGACTTGTATTTATTTTTACTATCCTTAGATGGATTTTTAAGTATCTTAAGAAACAAACTTTATACTAAAAGTAATTGCGAGATCAGTCGGAAATTATCTTCAGACTATTCTGGAGATCGACAACTGTTCTACACTTTCTTTAAACCGCTCTCAAACTACCTTTAGGTCGAGACTATCCCATAACTATTTCAAAACTTTAAAATTGTCTACTTTGTATTATCCTTAGATGGCTTCTTATATACCATAGGAAACAACTCGACACTTAAACTTGCTTCGAGATTAATCAGAAACTATCTCCAGACTAAACCAAAGTTCTAACTACCATCAGATCGATCGAATCCCAAAACTATTTCTTAACAAACAGCTCGATAGTTAGTACGAGTAGCTGGAGATGAGGTAGAACCCATATCAACACTATTGCCAACGAGTTTGAAAGTAGTTAACAGTTTAGACTTATTTTAGAACGTTTTTAAAATATTTCGAAACAAGTTGGAAACACAACACAGTAGCAGATCAAGGCTCTCTGAGAACTAATTTGAAAACCAGTTTGAAACCATTCAGAACCAATTAAAATTAAAGTCAGTCAAGGAGTACCTCTGTGCCGTTTCGGACGTATTTTAAGATGAAGTTTGATGGGGAAATATTTTCCAAAATTTTTTGAAAGGCTTGCATACATCTGAAGGGCGTTACTGTATACAATTTTTGGTATTATTTTGTTGCATACCTCACACGAGGAAATAGCACGTTCCTAATCTAAAAAGTGAGGTTATGTAGCGTAAGTTTTTTAGTCGGACTGTTTTTTAATGTTTTTTTTTTTATTTTTCTATTGATTTTTTACGATTTTCTCGACTTCTTAGCCACCTCTCTTCCTACACACTTCACATATTTCAGCGACTGCGGTCACTCGGCGACTCACTCACTTAACCACCAGCAATTATTTGGACCACTTTGCTCCTGTTACAAATACGGCACTTGCAGCAACTCGACTCAACTCAACTCAACTAAAAATATTTCAACGTTTGTTGCACTAAATTGGTTTTTGTGAATGTTGTTTTGCTTGCTTTTTCGCCAAACCAAACGCTTTCTCGCTCGCACCGCCATCCGACCGTTCGTTCCGCCGTCCATATACTCGTATACTGCAGCCGTATCATACAAGCCATTCGATATGTCATGCCAGCAGCAGGCCGGTTATTACTTTCCGCCTCTTTGTATTCCCGAATAGTTTGTCACTTGTGTTCTTTTCATGTTTGGTATTTCATGTTTTCTAGTTGTTGTTGTTGTTGGTTTTAGTTTTTTTTTTTCTTTGACTTTTGTTTTTAGTGCACTTTTGATACGTTTTTAATTGGTGGCGAGAATGTGTGGCATGACAGCCAACAGCCAACTACCAGCAGCCGGCAGCCGGCAGCCGGCAGTCCGCAGCCGGCAAACGACGGACTGTTGTCTGAATGATGAGCGCGACAATTGAGCATCCCATTGCGCTGTACCTCACCACTATACTACAGTGGAACTCGTGGCCAGTCATCCGGCCGACTAACTATCTTCTCGCTGACCGCAGTGCATGCCAACAAGACGGCGGCGATAGTGCCGCACCTTTGTAATTGCCGTTTGGTCTGAGCGTTCTCTGTGCCCCATGCGACGCCGTGCCTCATAACTGTCTATTTACTTGCTGCCCGCCTGTCCACTACATTGTTGTATTTCATGAAAATTGTGCTTGACTTGGCACACCGAACGCGACGGCAGTTGTCAGCTGTTGAGCCGCGCCGCTGATTGTTTATGGCGCCCTCAACAACACCGCACCGCCGCTCAAGCTGTCTAACTGGCAGAACAAGTGTTTTTTTATGGCTACTATGTGGTTCTTGTTGTTGTTGTTGTTGTTGTGATGCTTTGTTGTGCTATTTTTTTTTTGTTTTTCTTTGCATATTTGTATTGTTATTATTAATTGTTGTTGTTGTTGCTTTCGTTGTTTTGGGGCTTCCTAGGCGCTTTCGCGCACCAGCCAGCGCGCCCAGCTTGTAGAGTGATTGAGTTTGATTGTATGTTTGAAGGTATGAAAGCAAGCTGCCGCTACCCCCACCGTCGACATCACCAAACACCACTTCATGCTTGATGGTCCGTGGCACTTGTATGATTTTTATTATGATGTGTAGCTGCTGCTGCTGCTGCTGCTGTTACTATCTCCATTGTTGTGGTTGTTGTTGTTGTGGCACTTGCCTTCAGTAGTTACTATGGTTTCGGGTTGTTGCTTTGTTTTTGTTACTTTTATAGAGCTACTGCAATTGCCGCGCGCAGTCGAGCCGACAGTCAGTCAGTCAGTTAGTCAGCCACGCGCCAGCTGATATGCGCGAGTCTCATTACAACGCCGTGTCGCCTGGCTATGCCTGCCTCTCCGCCTCACAGCCACAGAGCCACACAGCCAATCAGGCCGCGAGCTCACAGCAGCAGTAATGTGCGGCTTTCGTTGTGGCAGCTGCCTCCGCGATTTTCTGTTTGCCTGGTATGCAACATGAATTATCATAATCATTTTACTGTCGTTAACAGTCAGTCAGTCATCTAACATACAAGTGAATGGGGTGCAGGGCTCTGCTCTGCCTTTGTGGTGAGTGTGTGTGTGTGTGTGTGTGTGTGTGTGTCCAGCTGTTACTTGCTCTCTTTATCGCACTTTGTAAAACACTTGTAATGCCTTTGTTGTTGTTTGAAACACTTGTTTTTGTGTGAACATTGTTGCTGTGCTCCGTTCCTGAAAATAAATAATTTCCAGCTGGCTGTTGATAATGAAAAATTAAAATTAAAATAAAATAAAATAAAAATGAATGCACGAGAAATCAGCTGATTTTACTGTCATTAAGAATTCTTCATTAAATTTGAAAAAAATGAAGATGAAGGAGAAAGATTAGTTAACTAAAAGTTAGCTATTAAGGATCTGATAAACTTCGCGACGTCCTTTCTGGCACGTCCATCTGGCGCAGCAAAGAATCAACGGGCCTAAGTAATGCTCATCAGGCAGCCAGTGTAGCCTAACCTAATCTATATATACACTTGTCAGGCAAATATTACCCAACGTTGCCTGCAGTTGTTGATTTTTTTCTAAATAAAAATAGACCAAATACATTGGACTGAGCAGGAAAATAAAAAGTAAAGCCCTCTCTCAACAAACCAAGAACAAACTCTCTCTGCACGTCGCTTATCATTCCCGTTCTGCTATATGGTGAGGATGACAACATCTGATGACTCGACTTTGAGAGTTTTTGAGAGTAATGTTTTCTGTAAGATGGTTCTCTATGAGTCAGTGACGGCAAATACCGCAGCCGGAACGATGAACTGTACGAGATATACGGCGACATTGACATATTTTGCGAATCAAAATTCAGCGGCTACGCTGACTAGGTTATGTGATCTGGATCGATAAGAGTACTCCAGCTTTTCGAGGCATAACCCGCAGATGGAAGCAGTTGAAGAAGAGAATCTCCACTCCGTTGGAAGGATCAGGTTGAGAAGAAGCTGACTGTACTTCGTTTTTCCAATTGGTGCCAAACGGCGAAAACAAGGAATGAATGGCGCGCTGTTTTCAACTCGGCTATAATTGCTTAAACGCCAGTAAAGAAGAGAATAAATACATTGTCCTACGCCGTACTTTCGGATAATTTCTGTCAGCTAAAATACAGGCAGACGGCTAGAGCAAAGTACTCAAGTTCGTAGATAAAGCTTTACATATTGTTGTTGGCAGTAGAGGGCCGAATTGAGCGTTTGGCCACAGGGGATCAGCTTGTAGTAGATGATTCTTGCCAATCCCACTAGACACACAGCAAAACCTTCCTGGCCGTCAATCCTGGCTTGGCCATCGTTTCCGCCGGCTCACCGCGTTTCGACCACGACCGATTTCACCTAACGTTGTCGTAAGTGATCCACTTTTCATTGCAAGTCACCAAACGCTTCAGAAATGGGTCGATTTTGTTGCGATTCAGCAGCGATGTCGCTGTTTTTTGCGTTAGTTCGTATGGCACCCAAACATCGAGCTTATTTTTTAATCCAAGGTTATGCAAATGGTTCCAAACGGTTTTCTGGCTTATCTTTAGTTCCTCACCAATTAAATAAGTGCTCACGTGACGGTCTGTTCCCACTGTTCCCGACGCGTGGTGCATCTTTGACATCGAAATTACCGAAATGGAACCTAGCAAACTTTTGTGCTACACGTTCGTTTACAGTGTCGAACCCATAAACTAAATTAATTTTTTCAACCGCTTTGGCTGCTTTTTCGCCTTGATCGAAGAAAAATTATAAAATATAGCGAATTTTCTCTTTGCTGGTGTCCATCTTTGACGAGCGCTCACAACGTACTGAGTCAATCAATTGAAAAATTGTCAAAGACAAACTTTTAGCGCGAATAAACACGTTTTCAGCGCCGTATAGTATGACATGATGCGACACGTAACACTAGTACTAGGGACAATAATGCCATCTCTTAGAAAAAACCGAACGAACTTTTTACTTGACCTAATATTTGCAGATGTTTCCAAAAAGGATTTGGCAGAGTGGAGGCAGTTCTTTACTAAGGTCATTCAGGCTCCTCCTTAAGCAGCCCAGCATCTTTTAAGTCGAATAATTTACAATTCAGCAGTAAAGGATGTTTTTTTTTTTTAAATCATGTGGTTTTCAAGTGACCTGTGACTGTGGAGATTTGATAAAGCTTGGTGTAATGAGCTAAATACTTAATTTGCTTCTAGTAGTTCATCGGCAAGTCTAGAACAAAGACCAATTCATTTTCTTTTTTGATTCCTTTTGTGAGAAATAAGTAGCCAGATGTGTTTACAGTATCAAATCTAATGCTATTGGGGAATGACGATGTTCCGACTAAGTTTTGTCAAATTAATCTTGCCCAATATTCTCGGCTTTGGGCGACTACAATAACCGAGGGGTTAGCATTTCGTACTGCCATTCTAAGGGACAGAGTTTGAGTCCTGACTCGACTAAAATTAAAAATTATGGGAAATTAAATTTTCTAATACCTACGAGCAGAGAATGTCAAGCCCCTCGTCTGTATTTCTGATTTCTGAAATAAAAGCTGCGCGTAAAAATTCATCAGCCTTTCGGAGGCGACTTAAAATAAACTGTAAGTTCCTTCATTTGTTGGAAAAACCACCAATTGGATGAGGAACTGAACCAAAAATCAATTCAGCGGTTACAAATCGCCAAATTATTACTTTTAAAATTTTCCATAACCATTTAACGACTTTTTGTTTTCCATTTAAGCGGAAAGCAGCAAATCTCACAGCAATAGCCGAAAAGTAACGCGCTTCTTTGGTTTACGAATTCAGACTTATAAGTGCATATGTATTTTACCAGACCTCTCGAAAGTGTGTGAGATGCTAATACCTAGAACCCAAAATATCTGATTTCATCCAGAAGCGATAAACACCATAACTCTCTACAGTGGTTTCAGTCTCAGTGCTTTCGTTAAAGTCTTAAATGACACCCGGCAGCGCTTCGATCGAGGCCAATTAGTTTAACTTTGATTTCTCGATTATTTTAAGGCTTTTGATATAAAAGCTATTGTGGGAGAAACTAGCTGAGTGTGTAGTTCAGCTTTAGCGTATCAAATATCTTATAGAGAGATATTTGTGCGACACGTTTCAAAAGGGAAGAATCGATAATAATTGTTCTAACTTCGTGCATATCTACCCTGGTGCTCCCCAGGCATCCATATTAAGCCTATGTCGATGATGTGCAGTTGTATGTCTCTAGTAATCTTTTTTTGATTCAGCTTGTTTGTCAATAACTTAACGAATACCTAAGCTCATTGTAAACATGATCTACGGAGAATTTGCTTTACCTCAATGCGCAAAAATCTTGGGTAATACCCTTTGGCGAGGATAAAATTTTGGCTTCCAAGTTTCCTACCCAGTTTATTGGAAATAATCATTCAAAAAATACAATTAACCATTAACACTACACAAATAAAATATTATGGAAACTGTTATTTTGTGCTATTGATTTCTATTGCTCTTATAAATATGGCAACGTTGCCAATTTTCCTTTTCATAAATTTTCACTTGCGCTTATGATTTGGAAGACGAAATTTTCTTCTCTTGTGGGTAATGCAGAGCTTTTAAACTCATTTTTAATTTCCGAAAGCATTGTGCTCTACAATCAATTAATTATGCAACTAATTAAAAAGTGCATTTCCAAGCAAACAAATATCGAACATTTCAAATCGATTATTTTCATTGCACATTTATAAACATAATTACCATCAACTTAGACTATTTTCAAGCGTGACGTCTTAAAATAAAAGAAAAATAAAAATATTTCTACTATTATTTGCAATATTTTTATATATTTATACATTTAATATTTGTTATTATATTTTTATTTATTTACATAGATATCAACAAATTAGTATTGGCAAATTTATTTTATTTTTTATTCTTTTCAAGAATAATTTAAAAATAAAACTAATATTTAAATCATAATTAATGATAGATGTCAAACAATTAAGCAATCTCAGCGTAATCAGCTAAGGCAATTAAATTACTACTACTGATTGAGTGAGAATTATGTAATTGAGTTGCTTGACCAATATATCGTATACGTTTGTATGTAATTATTACAAGTACTAATACGACTGCAGTATATAGCGTGTCGTTTATCAACTTAAATCAAATGCTAATTGACAGATTTATCAATGGAATATAAATAAAATCTGCATAGTAAAGCCAAGAGGAAAAAAACATTCAAAAGAAAAAAGCGTAATATAAAAAACAAAAATTAAATAATAAAGAAAAAGCTAGTTCAGCTTATTGAGCTATTGAAAAGCTTGTCGACTAAATATGGACATGGTAGAAATAGTTTGGAAAAATCTTGTTTTTGAAGTTTTTTTCGTTATATTAATATAATTTTTCTTTAATTTTATTTTAATTTTTGATAATTAGTTATTTTATTTTTTATTTTATTTTATGTAATTTTTTGAATTTTATTTAATTTGTTTTATTTTTTCATTCTATTTTATTTTATTTTATTTTGTATTATTTTATTTTACTTTTATTTAATTTAATTTAATATTTCATATTTTATGTTATTTTATTTTTATCAAATTTTATTTTATTTTCATTTCTTATATTTTAATATATTATGTATTATATTATTTATTTTATTTTATATTATTTTATTATATTTTGATTTAATTTTAATTTATTTTATTTTTTCATTTCATTTTATTTTATTTCATTTTATTTTATCTTTTCATTTTATTTCATTTTGTTTCATTTTATTTTAATTTATTTTACTTTTCCATTTCATTTTATTTTATTTTGGATATTTTATTTTACTTTTCCATTTCATTTTATTTTATTTTATGTTATTTTTTTCTTTTTAATTTAATTAGTTTATTTTTTCTTTATTTAATTTATCTTGATTTAATTTTTTTTATTTAATTTTATTTTCATATAATTTAATTAAGATTTATATTTTTTATGTTATTTTATTTATGATTTAACTTTTTTTCAATTTTATTTTACTTTTATTTAATTTAATTAATATTTAAATTTTTTATTTTATGTTATTTTATTTTTTAAAATATTTTATTTTATTTTCTTTTCTTATATTTTAATATATTTTATTTTATATTATTATATTTTATGTTATTATATTTCTTTTTAACTTAATTAGTATATATTTTCTTTACTTAATTTATCTTGATTTAATTTTTTTTGTTTTATTTTACTTTTATTTAATTTATTTAATTTTTTTTTATGTTATTTTAATTTTTATCATATTTTATTTTATTTTCTTTTCTTATATTTTAATATATTTTATTTTATATTATTTTATTTTATGTTATTTTATTTTATATTATTTTTTATTTTTAATTAGTGTAATTTTTCTCTTTAGTTTATCTTGATTTAATTTTTTTTGTTTAATTTTACTTTTATTTAATTTAATAAATTTCTTTTTTTTTATATTTTTTTATCATATTTTATTTTTTTTATATATATTTTATTTTATATTATTATATTTTCTTTTATATTATTTTTTTTTTTATTTTAATTATTATTTTTTTTATGTTTTTCTATTCTACATCTATTTTTAGGTTGGAAATAACACACTTGCCATATTTTTCCACGACTCGTTTGACATTTGTTGTTGCACTCAATTTGCATTTATAGTGGTGCCACGGGCAGGCCAAAACAACCAACCGGCCACCCACCGCCACCGACCCGTTATCGAATCAATACAAATTCTCAGCATTAGTCAGCTCAGCAGCGACAAGTTTACTCGCATGTTAGCAACGAAATCGCGTGCAAAGCGCTATATATTATGCATTTGCTTGATTTTGAATCTATATATATATATGTATGTATATATATGAATGTGCAATCGCCTCTACGTATGTTTGTACGTGATTTTGGTGCATGATTTGACACCAATTTGTTGTATTCTCAACAATTGATTTGAATTACTCGTACGAACGCTGTGGCATGCCAGTGACGTGCGGTCATTTGTGGCATTTGAATGTGGCTGCCGATAAGTACATAAATATATACCATACATATATCTATACATACGAGTATACCCACAAATATTTTGTTACTTGACTACCGAGGAGAGAGTTGGTATTCGCTTGAAATTTACACTATTCACACTGGTTGACATTTATTTAATTTTAATTAGTGGCAAGCGGGAGAAAAAATTTTAAATGTCATCAATTATTGTCTAATTACTGTTAATACGATTTACTTAATTTTTTAAACTCTAAGCTACTTGCCAATGATTTTCTTAATCCGCCTTGAAATATCGTACGAAATGTGTGTTTATGTGTATGTATTAAACAATTCATCAGCTTTTAGGCGCATAATTAATTTTTATTGTCTACATGTAATTTATTATTCGCAAATTAGTGCTGTGTCAGCGTTTAACATTATTTTGCATGTACACATTACGTATGTATGTACATATGTAAGTAAATTTTAAATGTAAAATTTAATTGCAATGATTTTTGGCAGTTTTTCACAAACGACAGCGGAAAATTTTGTTTTCTGTGATTGTTTTAACATTTAATCATACAATACCGCTAGCGTCAGTATTCTATTTTAAGATTATTTTAGGTTTCTTTATGACGATTTTAGACCCAGGTGAGAGTTATCAAGAAAATGAAAGGAATTTTAAACACTTTTCCCTATTTAAGCAATTGGTAACGCTTGGGGCCAAATATGGCGGAACATAAATTATGGCTTACCAATATATATGACTGAACATAAATTTTAGCTTAACATAAATTTTGGTTAAAAATCTATTCTAGCTTTACATAAAGTTTGGTTAAACATAAATTATTGTTTAACGTAAATTTTAGTTCAACATAAATTTTGGTTAGTCATAAAATTTGGTTAAACATAACTTTTAGTCAAACATGAAATTTGGTTAAACATAAAATTTGGTTAAGCAAAAAATTTAGTTACACATAAATTTTGGTTATACAAAAGTTTTGGTTATGCGAAAAGTTTGGTTAAACACAAAATATGACAAAAATTACATTTTTTATAAACAAAAAATTACCTTAATACTGAAGAAATCTGAACACAAAATATGCTTTGTATTACATTTAATTTTTGGTATAAAATATGGCTAAATTTGCAATATAACTGCATGAAAAATATTTCAAATTTAAATAGACTTAAACCAAATATTTTGCAATAAATTAATATAAAATATTATTAAAAGGGAAATTTTTTCCCAAAACTATCCACAAATAAAAATGTATTTATTTAATAATTTATTATTGCCCATAAAAAAACTCATGTCAAAAATTTCTCAAAATTTTTATATTTATCTTTTGAAAAACGAAATTTTATTAATAATAACCTTGTAAGCCTTAAGACAAATTATACAATTTACATATGTATATCCACAATCAACATTTGGACCATATAAAAATAAGATCTTTGCAGACGTAAAAATAGCGTACTGTTATGAACAATTTGTTCTTTTTTTAGTTAAATTATTTTAATTGAAGGTCAACATTTATCGTCGCACTGCATGTAAAATTATAAAAAAATGGAAAGAAAACAGAGAAATCAAGAACACAAATCAAGTATTCAAATTAAAATTTAAATCGAAAAATGCAAAATATTTAAGAGTTAAATTAAATGGAAACAAAGCAAACACACAGACAAACTTACACTTACCTTTGGTATGCACACTACTATGTAGAAATATATTTGAACAATTTTAGTTGTTGCAGAAAAATGTCACAGGTGAATTAATGAAAATACAAGTATATATTATATACATACCTATGTACATGTAAGAAGTACCCTATAGGAAAATCGAAGATTACATACAGCGACAAGAAAATAATTTAAAAAGAATTAAATTAAATGGTTTAAATTAAAGTTAACATAATAAAGTGAAATAAAAAAAATTAAATAAAAATATTAAAAATAACATTACATCTAATTAAATTAAATTAAATTAAATTAAATAAAACAAAATAAAGTAAAATAAAATAAAACAAAATAAAATAAAAAAAAATTAAATAAACAAAAATCAAAAGAAAATTAAAATTAAATAAAATAAAAAAATAAAATAAAATAAAATAAAAAACAAAATAAAATAAAGTAAACTAAAATAAAATAAAATAAAAAAAATAAAATAAACTAAAATAAATTAATATAAAATAAAATAATATTAAAATATGTTGAATAAAATAAAATGAAATGAATTGAAATAAAATAAAATAAAATAAAAGAAAATAAAATAAAATAAAATAGAACAAAATAAAATAAAATAATTTAAACTTAAATAAAAAAAAATTAAAAATATACAATAAAGTAAAATAAAATAAAATAAAAAAATTAAATAAACTAAAATAAAAAAAAAATTAAAATAAAATAAAATAAAAAAAATTAAATAAAATAAAATAAAAAACAAAATAAAATAAAGTAAACTAAAATAAAGTAGAATAAAAAAAATAAAATGAACTAAAATAAAATAAATTAATATAAAGTAAAACATAATAAAATAAAAAAATAAAATAAAATAATATTAAAATATGTTGAATAAAATAAAACTAAATGAAATGAAATAGAATAAATTAAAATAAGATAAAATAATTTAATATAAAATAAAATAATATAAAATAAAATAATTTAAACCAAAATAAAATAAAATTAAATTAAAAAAATACATTAAAATAAAATAAAATAGAATGAAATAAAATAAATTAAAATAAATTAAAAAAATAATTAAAATAGAATGGAATAAAATAAAATAAATTAAAATAAAATAAAATACAATAAAATAAAATAAACTAAAGTAAAATAAAGCAAATTAAAATAAAATAAGATCAAATAAGTTGAAATAAAATAAAATAAAATTCAGAGCCGACCAGACGCTAACCTGGAGTTCATCTCCAATTAATGACGACGTACTCACAGACACAGACCTGGCGAGAAATTAAATCTTGTTTTATTTAAATAAAACCAAATCAAATTAAATTTAATTTAAAAAAATTAAAAAAGTGATCATGATAAAATAATGCTAATATTGGCACGCTTTAAATATTTTGAAGTATTATAATTTTAATAATACAATAGTTTAAAATTGGTAGAAGAGTTTTTCCTGTACAAAAAAAGACTCAAACTTTTCTATGCAGCCAGTCAGCCGCACATATATTTTAGCGTAGCTATGTTTATATGTATTTGTGTACACAAGTTCTTATGAAAATTGACAGAAGTGAATTAAATTTTTCTCACGACAAAATACACGACGATTTGCTGGTTAAAAGTTGTCGCAAAACTTAATGAGGCGGGTGTTTTGCGTACTTACGAGCATGATGTATGTACATATGTACGTATGTAGATATCTTCGTGCAAATGTAGGCTGACAAACGCAAATGACGTGTGTCAGTTGAATGTGGCAGAACTTTAGACAGGTACATGGGATAGTGGTTTTTCGAGCAAGTCGTGCGCACTCAGAATCTACAGCTGTTTTTCTTTGCCTACACAGATATACATATGTACATACATATATACATAAATATAAGTATGTGTTTATATATTTTAATGTTTATATAAAATTTGAGTATATCTAAGCGATGAGCTATACAGATTACTGACTTTTCTAAAATTAATTTGTTGAAATATATTTCAATTTTATTGGTTCATGGCGTCTTGTTTATATTTTCTGTTTTGTTTTGTTTTTTTTTTCACTTTCTACTTAGCGGCAGTTTACTGTTTGTACAGTTGTTATGAATTTTTATTTATATATTTTTTTAAATTTACTTGGTTAAGTAATCACAAATATTTCCATATATTTTGCTGCCGTTTTTAGCTCACATATTTGCACGATCTTATTTGTATACATATTTATTCACATATATTGTATGTACTAAATATTTATATACATACGAGTATGTATATTATATTCGTTTACACAATTGCAAATTTATTAGAATTTTTGTCTACCGTTAACTATGAATTCCTCAAAATAAGTCCATAAAAAAAGACAAAATAAAAATTTTTTTTGTCTCTTTCTCTGAGTCCGAATGAAGGAATATATAACTTAAGAAAATTCACAATTGATACCCCGAATGCATTAAGACTTTATCATGGTACATTCTGCGGATGACCTTAGCATAACTCATATCTTGTCAAAGTATCTGTTATGATCGGCCTTCACCAGTAGAGCTGATAGCAGATGATGGGTGGACAGAACATATAACCGACTTTATAACCGAACACTGTCTGATAAGGGCTCATGTAAGAGGGCGGGTTAGTAGTCTGCCGCAGCCTTAAGGATATAGGCGAGAAGAAGGAATCGGTAGAGTATTACCTCCAGCTATGCCTGGTCCTCAATGCGGCCCGACATAATTTCCTCGTTAATTTTTATTTCGACTATCTTGCAGAACTTCCTTCAGCAAGCATCAACAATTTCGTGGAATCGCATAAAACCTAACCCGCATGCCTAGTAGCTAAAAACAGGACATTCCTAGCTGTCAAGAGGCAGCACATATGGGCACAGCGGTATAATGACATCTCAGAGAAGACGAATAGACTGCATTATCCCGAGAAACCTCTGACGGCTACAAAAGAGACGGAAGGATGGAGCAACGGGCACAAGTGTGCAGACAGAACTCTGCATATCTGCACAAATGGATCTGAAATAAGCGGGCGAGTAGGGACTGCAGTTTAATCTGCTCAATCGGACCTACCCTACCATTGCAGTATATTCCAAGCCGAAATATTTTCAATAAAAATGGCCGCAGAGGTACTGTTCGGTATAGGATCTCACAAAAGGAGACAACCAAACAGTCATAAAACCCTTGCTTTCATACAATATGTAGTACGCTGTATTAAAGTAGCTAAAAAGAGAGTGTTACAGGCTAGCAGACTCTGGGAACGAGCAATTGACTTCAATATACCCCTTGTTGGCACTGAATGTCTTCAAATTAAGCCCTATTGAAGACAACAAATGACGGAAATGCAAAAAAGGGGTAGAGGCAGTACAGCACATAATCTGTGAGTACCGAGGGTTCTAATCTCACTTGGCGACAATGAGTTGCAGAAACTGCAGGCTTAAAGATGTTCCCTAAAAGAACACCAATGTTCTTCGGGCTACAGACACTACTGGAAGTTTAGTAGCACATAATCTTGGTTGCATGTAGAGTAGTTTAGTGCATCAGGTAACACTATGGTCGTAGCATTGGCTATGTAAGACTGCCTCTTAAGGTGACCAGCTAAGCCCTATAAACGTTGCCTACATTTTGGCGAAATAGATAAGGGTTTGACGGCTGTCACTTGATTTATACTCAGTTTGGTGTACCAAGTTAGTAGACTTACTCCAAAACAACGTTCACAAATTGTGCAAATTTACTACCAAACTAATGGTTCGGTTCCCGCGACACATCGATACATCGAAGTGAGTAATGCGCATCCCCAGAAACGTCATACAGAGCCCACGGAAGAAGCTATTACCGCTGCAGAGCAGATCATCGAAGAAGACATGAATGAATCCATCTGTCATTACGCGTAATAAATAATTGGAACTCTGCCTATCTACTTAACGGAAGATTCCGAGGAAAGCTCTAGTTCGATGGCTTACAAAATCCAACTCGTGCAAGAATTGAAGTCGGAAAACCATCAAGCGCGTTGCAGGTTCAGTAAATGGACCCATGATGGACGTGGATCCGGGTTTCCTCAAGTTTTTTGATTACTCTTGGTTGAAATTTTCGCATTGGGAGTGATGGCAATCCACTAGCCATTGTTTAAACGTCGTTACATCGAAGAGTCACTCTTTGGTGTGGTCCAGTGACAGAGGGTAAGAATTGGTTCAAATTTCATCGAAGTTGAAGCAGGCCATATTGTTACATTCAATTGAGAGCGCTTTAGAACAATGATTAATGACTTTTTCGTTCCCGAGGGAAAGGATGTTGATGTGGACGAACTTTGCTTCCAACAAAACGTCATACAGCCAACGAAATGATCAATTTATTGAAAGACACTTTTGATCAGCGCATTATCTCGCGTCGTGGGCCTGTGGCGTGGGCTCCATGATCGATTTTTTGAAGAGTTATATGAAGTCGGTTATCTGTGGAGATGAGACCGAGACGAGTGATGCCTTAGAAGAGAATGTTCGGAGCGATATTACTAACTACGGCGCCAATTGCTGCAAAAATTGTTCGGAAATCGGGCCGTCCCAGCTGAGAGGGACACTTGCCCGAAATCATTTTTAAAACATAATGGCAAACCCTTATCTTAGTAATGGTGATAAATTCTTGGCCATAACATTAAATTATATGCTGTTGATTTCTTCTTGAAAACCGCATGTCTTCTGCTCTTTAGGTGCAGAAATGCTAAGTGGGGTTTGAAGCTTAAACCCCAAATCAAGGGGTAAGAAAAACGATTTTGTGCATATATGGTAAATGTATGTCTATATATCAAATTAATATCTAAAAACACACATACAATTTATAGCCTTTTCAAAAATGCAAAACATGTCTACGCATATATAAAAACTCGACATTTCCAACACCAGCTAAATTTACTTTATATAAAAATACGAAATCATACCAATCCCAAATAAAATATATATACACGTATATACATCACACCATACTAACTCAATCTGCACGCGCATAAGTGGCTTTTCTATTAAAATACCGTCAGTTACGATGCCGATATATGTTCATACCTATGTATGTGGATATGAGTGTGAGCGGCATGCAACAGTTACTCTTGTGCCGCACCATGTGAGTGAGTGACAAACGGTAAACTTAAATAGCCACTAAATCGCACAGACATCCTTTGCGCTGCCAACATAAGCGCAAGGAGGTTGGGTAAAGCGAAGATCCCTGTGAAAATTTTTAGCAACATATCGACACTGATTTGGTTAAAAATAGCAAATATTATGCTTTCAAGCTTCAGCTTCAACAGCAATGGCGCCCTCGTCGTGTGACCAATGAAGCGTTAAACGGTTCCAACACATTACTTTGCAACAACACCAGCAACAACAACTAATAAAATTATATAGATGAAAATACTTGCATAAGCACTAATATTGAATTTTTTCCAACGAAATTATTTTTATTTATAAAGCATGTAGAGAGAGAGAGAAAGAGAGTAGTGTATGATAGCAAGAATTGTAGGAACTCTAGAGGAAGTGGAATGGCTAGGCAAATATATATGTATATATATATAATATTAAAATATATACTCACTCTAATATGTAGCAAAACCTTGTACTGAGCGCATTGAGGGGCATCATAGTTGCCAGGAGAGCAGGCACGTAATACATGTAAGCGTTTAAAGGATTCGTCGCGATAAGAGGGTGTTTTTTTTTCTAGTCATTTGGTGTTCAAAAAGAAGTGAAAAGTATATAGTTTAACGTTTTGGCAAAGTATTTAGCTTTATTATAATGATAAGGGTTCGCCATTATGTTTTAAAATTGATTTCGAGCGAGTGACCATCACGGCTTGATCGATTAAATTCCAGCCTAGAGGCTCAATTTTCGATCACTTTTTGCAGTAATTTGCAATAACGCGCCGAATTTTCTCTTCCAAGGCGTCAATCGTCTTAAGCTTTTCTCCGTTAACAAGCGGCTTCACCTAACCCCACGAAAACTCAGTTCTGGGCTGTTAAATCACATGATGAAGGCCCCGCTACGGGCCCACGACGCAAGATAATGCCGCTCACCAGAAGTGTCCTTCAATAAATTGATTCATTCGTTGGCTGTATGACTTGCTTGTAGCGCGGTCTTGTTGAACAAAAGGCAAGAAAAAGTCATAACTCAGGGTTCTATAGCGCTTTAAAGAAATATGGACTAATGATTCCTTCTGCCCTTAGAGCGCACCAAACAGTGACAATTTGCAAACCTTGTTCCGAAGTGTGTATGTCCATTATGAAATAGCAAACCGAACTAAATATAAATCATATAACAACTACCAAAAAGACCAACTTCGAAAAAACCATTGCCCTTTCAAAAAAACACCCTTTACAATGTGTATATGCATAAGAGTAATATGCCACGTGGTTTAAGCAGCTTTACGCTCAACTGTTCAACCCAACTCAGCTTAAGGTTGTCACCGCCCGATGTCAGCGTTGACAATTTTCAGTGAAATTGATAACGATTGAATGATTTTCCGCATGATACTTATATAAAAATATAGACATTTATGAACATGTAACGGGTGGGCCAGGAAAAATTTGATTTTTGAAATTGTCATAAAAAGTCGGCTGAGCTCGCATCAGCACATTTTATTCTGTCAGTGCCGACCCAGGTTTCCATCACATTTTCGGTTGCGTGACCCTATATGGCTGAAGTGTTTTATGTTGTCACTAGTCTCAGAAAGAATAGCATTTTTGCTCAAGAGCTTCCCACAAAAATGGTCCATCGATGCCTAATCGCAGCTGGGAAAACAGCTTCTTCTTTGTTTTCGAAGAAATGCGTATCGGTTCTGCCGCCGGTCCAAAGAGTCACACGCTGAGGATGCATTGACTTTTCTATGGTGACGCGTGGGTTTTCTGAGCCTCAAACACTTTAAGCTACAGCAGCAGACCTTTTACATATGCATATCTGGCACTTCAGGAATATCACTGGAGATATCAAAGCTCAAGTTCAAAAAGCAAACGGTTGAAGGACCACCCTTTCACAAATATGTAATATTGCACTACGTATAAAGCGTATATAGAATTTTAATTTATACGAGTACATTGTGATTGTATCTATATATTTAATTTCAAATTCATAACTCTAAATGGAAATTGAATTGTTGAACGATGATACTCCACAAATATAGTATATAAAAAAATAAATTCTTCTTCGTTCCTCAATCAATTTTCAAGAAGAAGCATTAAATAGCCTTTCCTCTCTGGTCTTTACTCTTATTTGATACGTTTTTTTCAAATATTTTTGGTTATTTCCGATTTCTCTATTTACTCGACAAGTTGGAATGAGCTAACATCGCTGGTGTTGACATAAGCATCTGAAATTTCATATTCAAAATCTTAACAATTGAATTTCTATACTCCTACATAAATAGTTACTTCACTTGCAAAAGTTTTCTCAACTCTGCTGCTGCGCTGTTGCTGCTTTTGTGTTGTTTTACGTGAGTGTTCTTTGGTGAAGTTTTGTCACAAGTTTAGACAGTCGCATGCTTGCATAAATTTTCAATTTTCTATATTATCATTATTTTTATAATGCAAGATTTGCAGGAATTTATGGATTTGCATACAGTTGTGTGCAAAGAAATATAAACAGATTAAAATTATTAAGTAATGGAAATAGTTATTTATTTAATTATTTATTCATTTATTTTTTAATCATTTTAATTATTCATTTATATATTAATTATTTTTTTATTTATTTATTTATTCATTTATCAGTTAATTAACACATTTATTAATATTTAATTATTTATATATATATTTATTAGTCAATTTATTCATTTAAATATTTATTTATTTAATCATTAATATAAATATTTATTAATTTATTTATTATTTATCATTCACTTAATAATTAATTAATATATTTATTTAATAATTTTTAATTAATAAATTTTCTTATTTATTAGTTTATTAATTTTTTCTTAATTCATTTATTAATTTACTATTTTAATTTATATATTTTTATTATTATTTATTTATTATAAATGAAAAATAATAATACAATTATTATTTTATAGAGAAAGAACCACTAGCTGCCAGGGCTTACGGCTCAGGATATATATTTTTAATCCGTTTATTTACTCATTAATATATTTAATATATTTATTTAATGATTTATTCATTTATTTGTTAGTTATTAATTTTTTTATTTATTCGATAGTTAGTTTTGGTAATTATTATATTCAATTAATGTTTTATGTATTTATAAATTAGTTTACTATTTTACTAATTTGTTTCACTTTACTTAAATTTTTCATTTATTAGTTTATTTATTTATTCATTTAAATTTAATTAATTAATGTGTTTATTTATATTTTTAATTAATAGATTTTTTGTATTTATTAGTTTATTTATTTATTAATTTACTAATTTATTTATTTATTAGTCAAATTATTTATTTATTTATTTGTTTTTAATTAATTAAATTTTTCATTTATTAGTTTATTTATTTATTCATTTAAATTTAATTAAATATTTTGTTTATTTATATTTTTAATTAATATATTTTTTTATTTGTTAGTTTATTTATTTATTAATTTACTAATTTATTTATTTATCATTGTATTTAATAATATATTTATTATTTTATTTCTTTGTTTATTTATGTATTTCATTTATATTTTGTTTCATTAGTTAATTCATTTATTCATTCACCTTTAGGGAGAATACCCTATTCGCCTGAATTTTTAAAAAGTTTGAGAAGTAAAAAAATTCCACCAGATGAAATATATGAAATGAAGTGCCTAAAAGTATGCTATATTTTGCACAAAAGTGTCAATATATAAATTTAAATCCGCCGCTTTACATTATTTTAACTACGCCTGAAGCGGAAATGAATACAAGCATGTTGCATTCAATAGTTTTTGATAGATTTTTACGGTACTTGAACTCATGCGCAAATATGAAACGTGACGACAGAGACGCCAAGAGTGAAAATATTCAACTCAAATAGTTGGAAACTATAAATTATTTTCGAATTTTGAAAGTACGTATTTAAGTGAGGCATTTACTATATATTTGTAAGTATTTAAGAAGTCCTTGCCATTGTTTTACTTAATAATGTTATAAAAATTTTAGGCATGTGTTCACTTCAATATGACTTTTCCTCTGAAAACTTTGATTTGATTAATTTCCATGCCTTTACGTTGACCGCCCGCGGTGATCGAGTGATTAGCATTGCGTACTGCTATTCGGAAGACCAGGGTTCAAATCCTGGAAAAATCCAAAAGTTATAGAAAATTAAATTAAATAAAAAATTAAATTAAATTTTCTAATTGCGGTCGCCCCTCGGCAGGGAATGTCAACCCCTCCGAATGCATTTCTGACAAAAAAAATTCATTAGTCGTTCGGAGGCGACTAGATAGTAGGTCCTCACTAATGTTTGTAGTTATCTCTATCTCACGATAGATTACATGACGATTATCAAAATCGGAGAATCATATCATATGTGGCCTCTATACAAATGATTTATTCAAAAATGAAAATTAATATAATAATTTTTAATCCTAAAATGAAATACCATGACTTCGTGCAGGATTTTTAATTAATTTTGGATACTTTAATGCGCAGATTATTTTTGGTAATATTCCAGTGTTTTTTTTTTTTGATTTTCTGCACCAGATGCCGCGCAAATAAATGTCATCATGTTAAATATATCATCCCAATAATCCATGGTAATGAGCAGCATGAATAATGATCCCAATAAATCATCGTAGAATATGCATATACAAGAGTCTTTAAAATAAATTAACACAATCTTAAATAAATAAAAAATTATTAACTCATACATAAGTATGCAGCTTAAATTGTAGAGCTCTTCCCAAATGTTAAGTCAATTGCTAATGAAAAATTTATATGAATTTCGGCTTACACGTAAATAAATATATGTATATAGCACAATATTGTTTATTTTATTTCTTTAAATTCATATTTATTCAATACTTGGACAATAGACATAATAAATTCCATTTCGAATCCATGAATTCACAAAAAGTTCAAAACCATTAACAAACAGCATGAAATTCTAATATATATTTACATACACATTTATCTCACACAAGTTCAATGTTGCCAAAAAAGTATGAAAAAAAATATTTAAATAATTTTGAACAAACCAAACACGCCGCAACGCTGTGATAGTTTGGCTGTTGCCAAAACAAACAACAAAACACGAAATGAGCGATTGAGAGAAAGGTGAAAAGCAGCGTCAAAAGACACATAAACATGAAAATTTTGTAACTGATTGATATACGAAAATAAATCCACACATACATACACTTATGTAAAAACGAATTTTAATTTGCGAAAATTATTACTCGAAAATTTTCACGCAATAATAAATTGTGAGGAAAATTGTAAAATTTTTATGATTTCACATTTATGCATTTTTGAATATTTCAATATCTACATTAATGGCTTAAATATGGCAATGCAAATATTTATGAGGATATTAAGCACAAATATATATGTACATATGTCGTACGGTGTGCTGGCATTGGTGAAAATTGTTTTTTAACATTGTAGGAAAATTAACAATTTTTTTTTTCAATTTTTTTTTCAAACTTTTTTCGCTTACACTGTGTTTTGGAAAAGCTTTTATTGGTACTGAAAAATTTGAGAACACATTTTTTTTTTATAAATATTTAGCCACAATTTTAAATTCCAATAAGTTGGCGATTATTAAGAAATTTTAACATAGAAATCATTTCGAGCGGGAATAAAATTTGATCTGTTCTTCTTCTTCTTCTTTAGTGGCGTAGACACCGCTTACTCGATTAACTGCTTTAAAATCGACAAAGCAACACTTCTAAGGTCCATTCAGTTTGTTTCACACAAGCCACTCAGCCCTTTTTATGCGATATTGAGGAAACTTTTGACACGGTTATTGACCCAGACTATAGGGCGTCGATATTTGCATGCTTAGACTGATATGCATGCACTTTGTCAGTTCTTCGCCGCGGGCAATCCATCTGCCTCCCTTGCTAGCATTTTGCAATTGTTCCGTGACAGTCGTCGTATTTCGAACGGCCAGTGACAACGGGGTCAGAAGAAACCTTTTCTGCCTATGCTTTTTGTCATCCTAGCAGCTCCTGATAGCTCTCTCTTGCTCTCCAAATCCACTATAAAGCGCTAATTTATAGACTTGCGAGGTGGCGCGGTTATACACATTTTCTAAACCATCAACAACTGGTCAACCGAAAACCTAGACAAAAGCATTCACTAGTGCTTAAAAGACAAGATCTATGCTTAATAAGTTTATCCAACCTGAAACCAGAACTATCCCTTCTTTAACTGCATCACTTTAAGGAAGAGTAAGCTCAGACAGTTAAGGAAGACTAAATTTAGAGACCTATTGTCCCTTATGCAAATCCCCTCCTTTGAAATATCCATTGAGCATCGGACCAACAGTAAAGAAGTTTGCTGATCAGGTATTTCCTGCTCTAAGGAGCACTTTAA
Source organism: Ceratitis rosa (assembly GCA_037013455.1). Classification (NCBI taxonomy): domain Eukaryota; kingdom Metazoa; phylum Arthropoda; class Insecta; order Diptera; family Tephritidae; genus Ceratitis; species Ceratitis rosa. The sequence goes on along the minus strand of JAWMAG010000008.1, from coordinate 16,238,320 downwards.
AATTCTCACTTATTCAGCACCCAAGTGCTTACCGTAGTTCTTACACCGATCCACCAGATCACCAACCCTATTCTCTTAACGCTAAAAGATTTCTCCTTGTAATTCAATGTCAGAGGTTTTGTTCAAAATTAAGAGAACCCTCTTCGTGCACTAACCTTACAAATCCGCGATGGTCGATTTCGGTCGTCGTGAAGCATTTTGTCGGATCGCAATACAGAAGTTGGTGGAAAAAATGATGCTGTTGGGACAAGTTAGTGAGAATAAAACACGTGCACGTCGCGCGTCAAGAACAATTGAGAATATTGTTGCTGTAGGCCAAAGTGTTGAAGAAAAGCCAGGTTTGTTCATTCCTCGTAGTTCGTTGGAATTGGGAATTCCAGGAGTTCAAGCCAGCGGATCATCTACAACGTAGATTGGGTTCTTGGAATGTATGAAAATGATCCTGAATTTCAACGAAAATTTATCTTGACTGATGAGACCCATTTCCATCTCGATGGCTACGTCAATAAAAAAAACTGTCGCATCTGGGGCTCGGAAAACCGAAGATTTATTATTGAAAAGCTTCTCCATCCTCAACGTGTAACTGTTGACCACCGAGATGTTGTGAAAAATAAGCTCTACGCCAATAGGCCAGCGTCGATTCAAGACCTCAAACATGAAATTCGGGAGCAGCCATTTTGCAATTTGCTGATGGATAATTTCATAAAAAGGATACGGTCCTGTAAGCGAAGCCGTGACGGCTATTTGGCTGATATTGTCTTCCAATATTAATGGCATACATTCCGCTTTACATTAAAATAAACATCCGATTTAACCCAAAAAATTCCATTTCCATTTTTTTTTATTGGAAAACCCTGTACATGCGTGTATATGTATTGTATATTAATTCTCTTAAGTCTTATGACCAGTCAGCCACATAGTGTTAGTTAATTTCATGTGGACAACTGAGTGTGTGTATGTCCACGACATTGAAGGTCACCCGAGTCTTTTGCAAATTATAAACTTAATGTGATTATGCAAATTTCGTATAAAATATACCAACATTCTGAATATTAAGAAAAACGGACAGAGTTGGCGGAATATGATGGACAAGTTCGCTTGTCAGTGGCTTTTATAGTCAATTGTGCTCCAGAGTGACATTTGAAGGATAGGAAAAATATTTAATGTAGAATTTAAAAGTTTTGCCAAAAAATTTTGCAAGCAAAATTATGGATTTAATAAGAATTTATTAATTTCAATCATAAAACTATTTTTAGCTATGGAATATGAATAACATTTTTTTTCTTTTAATTAATATAAGTAATCTACTTTCTATATTCAAACTTAAAATAATACTCTGAGAACTTTCACCAATTCAACCATTTAAAGATATTGTGCGCCTAAAACTATGCAGCAAAAACTCATTTTTAAACTCTCAAATGACTTTCTATAGGCAATATGGGAATGGTTAGGCATCTTAAGGTATTAAGGTATTCAGCGCCTCATAACTAGTAGAGAATTAGACAATTAGTCTTTGGGCTATCGTCAACCATGCAACCGAATCGAAAAGAAATTGTGAAAAATGGAAAAAATCGTATTTATTGTCGTTATAAAGTTCCTTACCAAGCAAGCATAAACAGTTGCGACCAAATTGAATGAGATCTCATTAGTTTACGGCAACTCTTGTCCGGGAAAAATCGTGATGTGTAAGCAGCACATTTTATTTAAACAAGGAAGTGAGTCCCTTGAAGACGACACGAGGCCGTGGTCATGCCAGAACTTATCCCAAAAGTTGAAAAAATTATCCTCAACTATAGAAGAAATAACCCACAAAAATGGTTGGAGTATCCGCTTCTGCACGATCATCTTTGCGCAAGATGTGCGCGGATAATGCTCACGCCTCCGCAAAAACAGTAGCGCGTAGAGTGTTCACATGCATTTTTGTACCTCTGTAATGAAGGGAAGGATGGTGTATTGAGTTGAATCGTTACTGGGGACAAAATATGGGCTCATCAATATGAATCTGAGTCGAAAGAAGTCTCCATCCAGTATCATAAAAAGGGCACAGCACCTCCCAAGAAGAATCAGTCAGCTGGGAAACTCATGGCAATGGGCTTTTGAGACTTGGAGGGGATATTATTCATTTTTTGTAAAGATAAAGATACTGCGCTTCAAGATTAGATTGACTAAATGGAGTCATTATAACGAAAAGACGAGGAAAATTGACCAAAGGTGTGCTGCTTTTGCACGACAACGCGCCCGTCCACAAGAGCCACGTTGCCTTATCTGATCTGTATAAGGTGGACCTCGATATTCGAATCCCCCATTTTACAGCCCGTACCTGGCCCCGAGTTATTATTATCTGAGAGCTGGAGAAAAGAAAAATCATCACCAACGATTTTTTCATTTTTAACTCTTTTCTTCCATTTCACGAACCCAAAAATGTCAGAGCCTCAGTATCTTTTATAAACCACTAAAATGCTATTCAGAACGGCGTAGATTGCCAGAAGAAAATAAGTAAAAATCCAAGACTAAATCAAATATTTACCTCTACAACTTGAAACAACACACACATACATATAACTGCATGTAATCCTTTCAAGCACAATCTTAATACATTCATTAACTCTTCTAATTTGCTTTCGTACTCTTTATTTGCAGATGCCACAAAAGTAATTGACAACACAGCACAAGTAGATCTAAGAAGTGTTACGAGCCTTTAGTGGCGCTTTAGGCGCACTCAACATCACGACTACCAGCAGCAGCAGCAGCAGCAGCACTGTGTGCGTTAGTTTTGCAGAGGAGCTCCGTGTGTTTGTACAGATTTTGAACACCTTTAGTGCAGTTGCTTTGGTCATCGCCACCGCTACCACTGCTCGCTACCAGCTAGGCGGCTGGGCAATGCAAACATGGATCATGCGGTGAAAGCGACACGTGGCCGACCATGGAATACGCTGCGCTTCGAGAACGACGAACTGGAATGCCTCTATCAACGTTACACGCTCAAATTGCAGCGCTTCTCGGTGCTGGGCGTTGTCGCGTTGGTGGTGGTATTGTGCGGTGTCATGGCGGCGCTGTCATTGGCCTACAATAATGCGCCCACATTTCATGTGAGTAAATATAAATTTAATTAGTTTTGATTAGTCTATAGGTAGTGTAGTACTGAAGCTGAAGCTGATGTATTGAAAGCGGTAATTTCGATAATAAGCACATAGTTCTCTTGAGAACTCTTTCTGCCTACGTCATAAACTCTGCTTCAGACTATCAGTCTTATCATATGGCTGTTTTGTTACTTGAGACTAAGAATCGGCTGAGTTGTGAAAAACTCGAAAGCTAGCAAA
>JAWMAG010000008.1:16132500-16230000 GCA_037013455.1 Ceratitis rosa | reverse complement strand
AATATAATGTAATCGCAAAATAAAACGCAAGGTGATGCCAAAAAGACTCAATTATGATAAAAATCAATGAGGAAATTGATCAATGCACTCACCTCACGTCTTTTGCCAAAAATGCATTTTCAATATTTGTACGTCAATCAAAATTTGTTGGCCTGTACCCAAAAAGAAAACTTGTATTATGTACTGACACGTGGAATACATTTAGAAATCATCAAAATCGACCATTTCGTGTTTAAAAATTTAATTCACAAAAATCTTGTTTGGCGAGAAAAATCAAATTAGTATTTAAACATCAAATAAATGGCATTCGTTTGACTTTGACTTTTGACGGACTTCAACCAATGTTATACAAGATTTCTGCCTTTTGACATAGAACAGCTGTCCATATTGTGTGTTCGATGAACAATTTATACATACATATATGCAACCACAAAATATAGGACGTTTACCACCACTTCGGCAATCAGCCATCAAATGGTGTTGATGGAAATTTCAGAAATATCATTCATTCCTTTTCAAAGTTTGCATTACAGCATGACGGGAATAATTTCGTAAACATTACCATGTAATTTATAAAGCGAAAACAATTTATCTGAAGACAGCTAGATAAACATACATACTTACATATGTACTTGTATAATCTAATGTAGTTTTTAAATATCAGAAACTTAAAAATATGTCATCCTTAAGGGAAATATCTTGAGGGACCCATAAGTGATTGCTTTAAATGATGCTACGATGAAGACGAATAAAAGAATAAAATATGGCTTGACATGAAATATTTCTGGACATAAAAAATGGCTAAACGCAAAATTTTAGTTTTTTTTTACCAATGTTGGCGGAACATGAAATAAAATATTTTTGGCGTAACACAAAAAAATGGCATAACATAAAATAACACCATAAAATATAGCATAAAATAAAATATTTCTAAGTATAAATGTTTTTAAGGACATCGCACATATAATATAAACAAGTGAATATTTTGTTCAGCACAGCATAAAATCAAACAAAAAAATTTTTTTAATCACGTCACATATTTTTCTAGATATACATAAATAGATAAAATATTGCTTGACATAAAATAGTGTTAACTTTTTAAAAAAATTCGGTATAACGTAAAATGAAATATAGCAGAACTTGAAATAAAATCATAACCAAGACATAACATAAAGTATGGCAGAACATACATATAAAATAAAACCAAATAATTAACAAAAAATGCTTTCAGTAAACATAATAGCTAAACACATAATGTAGTTATTTTGCAATTTTTTACATAAGATAAAAAAACATAAAATATGGCATCACATAAAATATGGCATAACATAAAATATGTCATAACATAAAACAAAAACTTTAACCGCATATAATATGGCAAATTAATAAGAGACCTCGGCTTTGGGTTGCATTTGTGAGTACAAAAAAAGTTCCTGGTTCAAGAAACATTAACTTCGAAGAACTTTAATCAATAGGGAGTAAACTGAGCCACAAGTATATTTTATAGCTGAAACAAAAGACGGCTTTCGACAACTTGGAAGACCAGTCAGCTTGCTATAGCCTCTAATTGGCTGACAACTTAGTTAAATAATTTAAATATTCTCTCTATTTCAGTATACTGTTTGCTGATATTGTCGGCTTTACGGTGTTATCCTCGCAATGCAGTGCACAGGAATTAGTAAGGCTGTTAAATGAGCTCTTCGGACGCTTCGATCAATTGGCGCATGTAAGTGTATACTTGGAATCTCTCATGCAATTTATATATTATCTAAAATTTCATATATACATATACGTGTATCACTTCTTGCAGGACAACCATTGTTTGCGCATTAAAATTCTGGGCGATTGTTATTATTGTGTTTCGGGTTTACCCGAACCACGTAAAGATCATGCCAAGTGTACCGTTGAAATGGGTCTAGATATGATCGATGCAATTGCGTAAGTTTATACTTTGAAATAGAACTTGGAATTTCGAATAATATTCTAATTTCCGCTACCCACTCACAGCACCGTTGTGGAGGCCACCGATGTGATATTGAATATGCGTGTTGGCATACATACGGGCCGCGTACTTTGCGGTGTGCTCGGCTTACGTAAATGGCAGTTCGATGTCTGGTCCAACGATGTGACACTGGCCAATCATATGGAATCAGGCGGTGAACCAGGTCGTGTGCATGTCACACGTGCCACACTCGATGCGCTGTCGGGTGAATATGAGGTTGAGGCCGGGCATGGTGATCAACGTTCGTCATATCTGCGTGATCATGGCGTGGATACATATTTCATAGTACCACCACCACATAGGCGAAAGGTGAATAGAAATCTAGAAAACGTATGAGTGGTGAAGAGAGAAAATTTCAATAGAGTAAAATTAATTTATTATTTATTCAAAGGCAGCCACAGACTTATCACCTCAACTCACACATTTTCTTTTATTTTCTTATTTTCTTTTGTTGCAGCCATTAATGCTAAATACGCTTGGTGTACGCTCGGCCATTGGTAGTCGTCGCAAATTGTCATTTCGCAATGTCTCAAATGTTGTTATGCAATTATTGCATACGATTAAATTCTCGGAGCCAGTACCATTCTCCAACATTGCCACCGGCTCGTTTCCCTCGTCGGGAGGCAGCGGCACAGGGGCACGCGGCAGCACAGCCGAAGGTGCCGGCGGTGATAAGAGCACGAGAAAGGTAAGTGAGAAAACTTTCTGTTACTACATTCAACTTGAAACCTTTATTTCTTTTAAATCCTCCTGCTGTATAAATATTTATTTTTTTATATATGTATATAAGCTTCATTTTATTTACAAAAAAAAAATGTAAATTCGTTATTATTTAAAATTAAAATTAAATTATTGCTGAATAAATAGCGAAAAATAAAATTATTTTTATAAAATATTTATTATAAATTATAAAGATTGTTAAAAACATATTGACGCAGTATGCTCAGATTAAGTGCCCCCACTCGTTTAGCTTAAAAGATAATTAGTTATTTTTCTGCATGTAGTGCTGCCCCCTAACCGCTTCGCTTTTTTATCCTTTTGTTTATAAATATTTAAATTGGCTTACACTTAAACACAATATTTTGTAAAAACTTACGCAATTAGTTAATATTTTAGTTCAAAACTACCATAATCACCCTGTATGTCACACCGGACCTGAGTCTAACACATAATTTCCTTCGTCATAAAAATATACAGCAAATTTGAGCAAGTACAGGGTGTTGCATATGAGAAGAGTGAAGTGATAAAGTAAGCAAAGTTGAGTTCTCCTCCTCCAAATCTTTCCAACTGAGCTTCTTTATCTACGATTACCTATGTTGTGTAACCGCTTACGAGATTATAGCCGAATCCACAAGAACCCGAAAGTCGTCGTTTTCTTTTTTGCCATTTGGCGTCAAGACACCAAGTGAAATCAAATGCTTTGCCAGCCGCTCTCCCCAAAGGATTGTAGGTCTTCATTTTGCTCTACTAACCACCTGCATTGAATACTTTCCGAGCTGGCGTGTTAACAACTATCCAAGCAACATGACCTAGCCAACGTAGCCACTGTCTCTTTATTCGTTGTACTACGTCGATGTTATCGAGATGGAAGACCTGTGTAGAAATACCCGCAAGTTGGGAACGCTTTTGACAGCCTTTCACCTACGAGTGACCAGAAACGACGATTTAATATATGGTTCAAGTAGCTCCCGTCTTTCAGTCTTAGACGAAGTATCCCCTGTATAACCAACAAAATCCATTTGGAGGCAAGCTGACGGCTTCCCATATAAAAAATCGGACCCATCGAACAAAGAAATAATATTCCTCGAATGCCTATGTTTTAAGGATCGTTTGAGCGTTTGTTTACAGCCCGTCTGGTTGATGGCCTTGTAAAACTATATGGTGGCTCACTGCCGTTCAGGAGGTACTATGGAGGGGACAAGAACGGAAGAAAGTGGATCCTTATGAAAACTGCAACAGTGGCTATATAAAGAAGCGCAACTTAAATGTTGGATTTGCGGTGGAAGAGAAACCCCAGCAATTACCGGTGGAAAAACATCTCAACACATACCACATTAATTCAAAGTTCCTCAACGTATCGTCAACGCCAACACCTCGACGCAAGAGCAGGACGATTTGAACACAGTTGCTTTCTATGAGCGCCTAGAACAAACTTATGATCGCTGCTCTCCACACGGTGTAAAAACTAATCGCCAAGCACAACACCAGGGTTGGCAAAGAAGGTACGTTCCAGTGTTCTAAATGCGCGTTAATACCGAGAACCTTATCAGCATTAAGTTAAAGAAGTCGCACACCTCGTCTTATCGAACTCGTTTAGTATCGAACGCTCTTCTTCTGTTGTTATAAAGTTTTAAACTATTTTTGAAAACTTCGCTCGGTTTGAGGTTACTTTCGTATTAAATAGCACGATCTCGGTGGCCAATTGACATCGCCAAGACGAGAGACTAAGCGACCGAGAGATTTTCCTCGCAATAAAGCCATATTCGCTCGTATTGTGTGGCACTATCTTGTTGAAACCACATATTGTCTAAGTCATGTTCTTCAATTGCAGGCCAAAAAAAATTCGGTTATCATACGATCATAATGACAGTGACAGTCTCGCCGTTATCGCTTTCAAAGGAGCATGCTTCAATCACATCTCCGGACCAAAGAGCGCAGAAGACAGAATTTTTTTTTATAATGGGCCCTCTTTTATTATTTGAGGATTCTCGGAGCCCCCGAGTGAGAAATGTACCTCGCTGCTGAAGAAAATTTTGTTCGAAAAATTGCCGTCCACTGCTTGTTGTTCAAGCACCCAATCGATGTATGTATGGCTTCAGTTGTTCTATTAGCTCGACTTTATATAGATGTAGACGTTAAACCAAGTGCAAAATACGTTATAATGTGCCGTAAGAAAGTCCCAACCTTTCAGAACGATCGAGAAATACACATATTATTTTAATTAATTAATTAATTTTTCCAATTGCTTGAATAGTTGGACGATTATGTGCACCATAAACTCCTCTTAAAGCACGCAACCTGGTCATGTTTTTATCACCCTTTTTGTGGTAGGTTTTAACAATTTCAATGCACTGAGCGGTTATTAAACGATCCGTTCTTATAAATGGATGACTTTTAACTAAAGCGAAACATGTTTGGTTTGGCAGTTAAGTTTGACAGATGTCAAAATACATACTTTGTAAACCACAAAATAATACCTTACATAGGTTTAGAATATTTTCCTTTCTCGCCAAAACTCGCCAGCCAAGCAAGCCGTCTTTTTCTCAAACACACAGTTTAACTGATGAAATGAACCTTTCCGTTAAGATGCAGGATATTTCGCGTGCTTACCCCCAATTCATCGCCATTAAAGTTTGCTGCTGTCATCTTGGGGTTCTTTTCACTTTGACTCTCTTTCTAACGCTCTTTTTTGTCTATTATATCTATTTGTCTTTACAGTTTTAGTATTCTTGAAATTTGGTTTAAATGTTCTTTTTTTTGAATAATCAATGCGCTCTCTCAAAATGTACCACCCTGCTCTCAGAATTAACATAGAAATTTTGTTTACTAAACTCCCTTCACACTAAAATTTCTGTTTTTTATTGTAAGAGAAAAGAGCAGCCTGTCGCTTTTTGTTGTTTATAATTTTTATGTGTATTTCAGTTTTAATTTTGTGTTTTCATTTTTATTTTCAGGATGCGGTAAGTGTGTTGCTCCTATTCGTAGCTCTCATTAGAAACGTAGTAGCTAACTTAAAAAAACAAAAAAAAAAAAACAAAAAAAAAATTGTGTTCTCCATTGCATTACTTGTAATTGGTATTGTAATGTGTTTTATATGCATTCTATTTCGTTATTGTGTGTAGTAAAATGAAAGCAAAAACCGAAATGTATCTAACAAATTCATTAGAGTGGGTGCCACAGTCTATTCGAAATTCTAGATTTAAAAATTAATTTTTTAAGTCGGTGTTGCTTAATCTTTATTTGCATTCTACTTATTGGTCTTATAAGTATTTGTTAAACAAAAACAAAAAATCAAACAAAATAACTTAAAATTATGGGAATGTGATATATGAGTATATGTGTAAGTGTATGTGTGAAGGTGTGTTATTGTTGTAATAAAATTACTAAACTAAATTAACAATAATTTCGTAATAATTAAGTATTAGATACCGTTAAAGTTGAAATAAAATTACTTAGTTTAGTTTTAGATGTAGCGTATGTATGTATGTTGTAAGTGTAGTTAAGAAATCTATTTATGTAATATTTTAATAGTTATTTTATGATGTAGGAAATACTATTACACGCACTTGAAATTAAATTATTGTATATCAACCATCTGTAACCTCTTCCAGAAAGAAAATTCCAGATATTACATTTGCTTGAAGCTCTTTTTCTTACCAGTTCGGAAACCTTTCTTATCTACGGCTGAGCTCCTCTTTTAATTCGTGTTGTGCGTCTTGATGTTTTCCAATAAACAGAAGGACCTACAGTTTAGTTTATTACTAAGTCTCCTCCGTAATGGTTTTTTATGAAGAGTCTTTATTTCATGTCAAAAATACACTCGGAGGGGTTGATATTACCTGCCGAGGGGCGACCGCAAATAGGAAATTTAACTTATTTTTTATTTAAATTTGTTTTCTTTAAACTTTGGATGTTAGTCGAACCAGGATTCGAATACCACTGGTACCGCGGCCGCCTTTATATAATATATTTTTCAATATCCCCGTGAGAACACCATCAATCTCTGCGTACAGAAATAGAAAGGAAACTGAGTGGACGACCTTTAGGAAATTCCGCTTATCGTTAAGAACTTATGAGGTGCTGGCATCTAGCATAAAGTCTGTTTCTCTTGGTTAGATTGACTCATTCCCGAAAATTAATGCAGCGAGCCTTGTCACCAAAACCTACAATGCCGTTTTTGAGGGTTCATGCCCTCTATCTATGCCATCAATAAAGCAAAGATCCAAATGGTGAAATAACGGAATCTCTGAGCTAAGAAAATTTAGCCAAAACAGCGGTCTTCTGGCAATCTTACAAAGCTTGCCTAATATCTTTCAAAGCCGCTATAAAAAGAATCTTGGAAGACCTTCTGCAATGACATTGATGGAAGCGCAGAAGGCAATAGACTTAGGAAAGTTCTCTCCAAGAGCTCCGCTATCTCAAAGTGTACATATCTTAAACCCAATGCTATGAAAATTGGAATAGCCTAACCCTCATGTACAAACAAGCAAGCAAGCTGCAAGAATAAACTACAGCTAAAGTCACCGTTGTCCACAAAGGAGGTAGAGCCAACCACGTTAGTTTCAAAGGACTTTCGACCCATCAGTCTCACAACTTGCCTCTTAAAAGCCTCTCAAAGAAACAATACGCATATTCTAAGGCCAAGTCAGTCGAAACCGCACGACATGATTATGTCGTGAACATCGAATAAGGGCTTGTCTTGAAGCTACATACTCGGTATCGACGATAGAGAGGGCGTTTAGCAAAATTCTTCCTGATTTTCTAATACAGGCTTTCTGTGAAGCTATTGAGTATCTCCTAAGAAACAGTAGACACTAACTGTCTCCTTTTAAGTCACCTCTATTAAAGAGCGTAGAGATCACCCTCTCTAGCGACGTCAGATATCTCGGGATAATCTTAGATTTCAAAATCAACTAGAGCCGGTACACAGCAGATAGGTGGAGGAAGGTTATAACTACGCTATACATTCTCAAACCGGCGATACGAAATAGATGGGGTCTAAAACTGAATCCAGAAGAAAAATAGAGAAAATCAAGAAACGGTAGCAGGAACCGACTCCTTCAAAAAGCACTGCTAATTCGACTCAAACCACAGGCGAGTCAATCAACACCTTCCTCAACGCTCTTAACTCTCATTCATGGCAACAACGGAACCCCTGCACCAACTACTACATATACAGAACTCGATGCTGTTCTTAAGCTGTCCCGTGAGAGCCAAGTAATACTGTTGTACCCTTTGGTGCCAACCCGTTGAAACAATTCGGTTATGGAGGATATCGCTGAAATTTAGCATTGCCTTCCCAAAAGCGGAATTACATAAACACTACAATAACAACAATATTTTCTAAGTGAAATTTCCAAAAAAAAAATTAGCAATGTCTTCCGTCGGACAATATGTTCCACGAAAATGTCTTTATTTCATACACAACACTTCTAACGGTGACTCAGAAGATGTCGATTTCGTTCATGCCTCCGCACCATATAGCAGGACAACCATGATGAGCGACTTGTAAACTTTGGTCTTTATTCGTCAAGTTCAAAGCAACACCTGTTGGAAACAGTGATTTTCTGCTTTGATTTCAATGCAAACATTGTTTTTACGTTAAGTCTGGTTCCAAGATAGAATTCGAACTTATGACTGTCAACAGTGACATTGGAACCAGTCGAGCATACGTTGATGTTTGGTGACAGAAGATATTTCGTCTTGCTCTCGTTTTTTTAGCAGACTCATACACTCCGCTTGCTTATCCAGTCTGGAGAAAGCGTGGTTGTTGAGTCCAATGATTTGAATAATTTAGCCAGTACACTCTTCCCTATACAGGTCTGCAGCTCGTATTATTTTCTCCAAATTATGGAAATCACCTAATATGGAATTTGATGTGGTCATGAAACGTATCAAAGCCACGGCAAGACAGCTATTCTTTCTTGTTAAATCTAATTTACCGGTATTGCAAGCAGTTAGCTATAATTTATAGACTTAATAGTCGTAGTAATCAAAGTAAAAAAAAAAATTAAAATATAATCGTACTTTTGTGCTAAATATTTATTTATAAATAATTTAATTTTATTAAAAAAAATATAGGTATATAGCAATAAGTGTAAAATTAATTTTGATAGCATTTATTGTACACAAATATATATGTATATATATATATATATATATATATATATATATATATATATATATATAATATATAAATATTTTTATTATTATAATTATTATCCTTCTCCTATTTTTTCCTTAAACTTAATCAATATTCAATATTTTCCATCACTTTCTTTCCGTTTTAAACATACATACATATATATACCATATATATATGTATATGTATGTTTTTTCTATGTATGTATATATATTTTCCTTATGTTCTTTTCTTTATATTATTGCATTTCTTTATTTTCCTCTAGGTTATACGACTACAAAAAATTTTACACGCCCCCACACCACCCGGTGGCGGTGTTACCATATCAGTAGGAACTACTCCTAACTCCACATCGAATACGATTAGTCGCATTCACAGACTCAATCAGAATAAGAATAAAGTGAGAATGAAATACCTAGTAAATTTGTATGCAATATTTGCACACTGACGTTCAACGTTCGTTCGTTTGCTCATTGTGTTACCATTATCTATATTCAAAAAAAAAAAAAAAAACAACAAACACAAAAAAAATCCAAAAAAAAAATAACGTTACGTAACTACTCGTATATTCATGAAAACCTCATACTCGTGTACCATTAGACAGCATACCTATTTATAGAAAAAGAAAGAAAAAAAAAAAAACAAAAAGAAATAGAAAATGAAATTGAAAATGCATAAAATGACAAACATAACGAGCCGTTACTTTACGTTATATTCCGTTACCTTTCACTGCGTTTTACGTTTTACCTTTGCGCTGCATTTTACCAAAGAAAAAACAAAAACAAACCGTTCTTACGTTACATTGCGTTCCGTTAATTTTGCATACCATTGCGTTAAGCATCATATTACAAAAACACATATACATACCTATCTACCAATAAGTTACGTTTAACCAATTTTCGTTGAATTTACTTTGTTTGCTAATTACCGTTATAATTTTTATTTGATTCTCAACTTTTCCATTTTTTTTTTATTTTTTCTAGTTATTAATTGAACGAATTTCTTTACTATTATAACTTAGTAACGTTGCGTTTTAGCGTTTCGAATATTTAATTAGTTTTCCCGTTACTTTTAGTTATTAGTTTTTATATTGAAAAAATCCAATTTAACCAAAAATTTGTAAAACAAAAAAATTATTAAATAAAAAATTAAGAAAATAAAAAAAAAATAAAAAATATAATAAATAAAATATATGTAAATAAACAGCTAACCCTTTACTAAAAAAAATATTTGTTGTTAAAATTTTGAAACCAAATTTTTACTGTTATTTTGTCAAAGTTACCTCTCAGCGACTGCTTATTTCGTGCATGAAATTTCGGCTTACATTGTTCAAATTTTCCTGTCTTTATAGTATTTATTGTGCTTAAACCCATTGTTGACTGCATTTTTTTAAATGCATACATACATATATAATATAATAATAATAATAATACATAAAAAATTTGAGCTTTTTTTAAGCGCGCTTTAATTTTTTAAATTATTCGTCTTTAGACCAATAAAAAATTAAATGATTAAAATCACTGAAACCACTACAGATTAGTGGAACCTCGAGGAAGGAAAACTATGCTAGGTTCAGTCAAGTTACATTGGTTGTGGCCTGTATTTACATACGAGAGTGATTTAATAAGTCAATGAGTGGCTTTTCGAAAGAAATATGTTTTTTCGGCAAATAATTTCGAGGTTATTTCTCAACATAAGGAGCTCTATACTCTAACATCCAGCGTTTTTCCAATTTTGGTATTCCCTCCAAATAAAAGGGTTTTCCAAGGCCCTCAAAATGGGTGTTTGTTTCTACGATGACCTCTTCATTCGACTCAAATCTCTTACCGAACAACCATTTCTTCAGATTTGGAGACAAGAAATAGTCGCAGAGTGCTTAATCTGGATAATATACTGTATGAGGTAGCAGTTTGTAGCCCAATTTGTGAATTTTAGCCATGGTGACTATGCACATGTGCCCTGATTAAATCCTGACATCTGCTTTAAATCAATATCGAATCTGTGCAAAAGCTCTGAATAATATTCACCGGTATCTTTTTGCCCTTTTCAAGGTAAACGATGTGAATGACATCTCGTGTATCTCAAAAAAATTATGGCCATGACCTCGTTCACCAGGAAAATTCCACTGCCTTGATTGTTCTTTGGTCTCTGGTGTAGTGTGGTGGATCCCATGTTGGGTCTACGGCAACGAAACGGCGCAAAAACTCATTTGGGTTCAATCGTAATTTGCCAAATACGGATGCGCTTATGGTCGGCACTCATCGCGCGAATTGATTTTACATACCCAGAAATTCATGTAAAATATGCCTACAGTCTCAGCCAACTTACTTGCTTTTATTCTACGATCGTTCAATATAATTCCACTGATTTTATCGACAATTTCTTACGTCCTCTTTTGGGTGACATGAACGTTCGATGTTATTTGCACTGATACGACCACAATGGAACTAAGAAAACCACTTTTTATACGTAATCATTGAAATTAATGATGCAGAATCTCCATAGTATTTATTTGGCCTACCTGCATATACAAGTGATTTCACATAACCTCACAAAAAGCAGTCAAGCGGTGTTAAATATTACGGTCTGGGAGGCCATGACACAGCCTCACGACGCGAGGTAATGCGCTCACCAACAGTTTCCTTCAAAAAATTGCTTGTTTGGTTGGTTGTATGTCATGTAACACCGTCTTGTAGGACAAAACGTCGTACACATCCTCCAATTCAGACACGAAAAAGTCATTAATCATAGCTCTTTAATATTATGGTCTTTTTCATTTTTAAAGAAGTGAACCAATGCTTCATTACTGAAAAAAGTGTTCTTGTGAAAATCGGTTTCAGCGGCCATCTAGTTTTGGGCCCATTCAAACGAAAACTGTAGATAAGATTTTTTCAAATAGGTCGGTCTCTGGTCTGACCTGGTAATCTAAGCAAAAATCCACCTATGTGCCGAGTTTCGGGTAAATCGAACCGTGAATACTATTTATTCGAATTGCTCGCTCTCTGGTCTTCTTCTTCTTTATTGGCGTTGGCACCGCTTAAGCGATTATAGCCGAATCAATTACAGCGTGTCATCATCTCTTCTTTTCGCTGTTTGGCGCCAGTTGGAAATACCAAGTGAAACCAGGTCACTCTCCACCTGATTCTTCCAACGGAGTGGAGGTCTTCCTCTTCCTCTGCTTACATCAGCGGACACTGTATCGAACACTTTCAAAGCTGGAGTGCTTTCATACATTAGGACGACATGACCTAGCCAGCGTAGCCGCTGTCTCTTCATTCGTTGAACTATGTCAATATCATCGTATAGCTCGTACAGCTCATCGTTCCATCGTCTGCGATATTCGCCGTTGCCGATGCGCAAAGAACCATAAATCATTCGCAAAACTTTTCTCTCGAAGACTCCTAGAGCCGACTCAGATGATATTGACATCGTCCACGCTTCTGCGCCACATACTAGAATCGGAATGATGAGCGACTTGTAGAGTTTGGTTTTCGTTTGCCGAGAGAGGACTTTACTTTTCAATTGCCTACTCAGTCCAAAGCACTTTGGTTTTTCATTGGATTTTTCGTTTTTCATATGGTGGGTTCCAAACCCTACGCACAACCGCATGGGAATCCCCCTCTCACTTTAGCTCGCCTGCAAACGGATGTTTGTTGGCTACCCAGGGGATGTTTGGTCTACGAACGGAAGTCGTGAGCTGCTTGAACCATATGCAAAAAAATCGTTTCTGGCCACTCCAGGTTAATGGCAGTCAAAAACTTCCCTCACTTGTGTGAACTTCTGCACATGGCCCAATGTCTCTGGTCCAATTCCCGAAAAAAAATTCGTACAAACCTTTCCGGAACCGATAGCAAAAAAGTGACAAATTTTCAGTATATCCTGCCGATTAGTTTCGGAGATCACAGATAATAAACATACCAAAAAAAAATATATTTATAGATTAAAATGTGCGACTAATATATATTTTTTTCGAATTCTGCCGTCAAACTAAGCCAATCAATTTAGAACATAAATAATCACATTAATTAATTAATAATTTTATTATGATATATGTATATATGCATTTACCTATGTGTCTTGGGTTTGGTTCTCATGCTGTTTTTTTTTAGTTATTTTGAAAATATCACCACGGCCCTGCGTTCTTTAAAAGTTCGTGGAAATGAAATATTTTCCCCTCACTTTGCAACTTTTACAGAACTTCACGCCACAATCGAAATGGACTTACTCTAAGCCTAACCATATTTCATATTTACATACAAACATATATGTACACTTAAAAATATATGTATACATATTTATATTTAATTACTTTGATTACGGTAATTTGTACTGCGAAATGCAACTAATTTCAATTGTTTTTTTTTCTTCCATGTGTCTTGCCATGTCTGGTGCTCTCTTTTTTCTCTTTTTTATCTCTTTCTCGCTCTCGTTGGCACATAAATACATCTACACATACACACACCCACCTCTCGTTGTTGGCATACCTATTTTGTACCGCCTACTGTGTACCGTATCGTGCGTGCAACAACACAAATTGTTATATATGAAAACAAAAACAAAAACTTTAAACCTTCAAACAACACACAAAATAAATATGTGTCTTTTTTAATTCAACAAAACAAAAATAAATCTTGCTTTACACCGCACACCGCACACCGCACACCGCATCACATAACCTCAAAACCAAAACCCAAAATCACAATTACATACATACATACCTGATATATCAAAAAAAACAAAAGCAGTCGTCTAAAGTGACGGACAAATTTAAGCGTCCCTTCCGCAAACGGCACTCCTCCATGCACTATCAACCGACCAATCGCGTCAATCGCTTCCTCTCGCAGGCGATCAATGCACGTTCCGTCGATTGCGATAAATCCGAGCATGTGGATCGGATTACGCTGCGTTTTCGCGAGAGTGACAAGGAGCGTGAATATCGTAAGGATTTCGATTTGGGTTTCACCACCGCCATGGGTTGCTCACTACTGCTGCTAATATTGGGTGCCGCACTACAGGTGTCAGCTCTGCCACGTACACTCATCCTCTTGCTGCTCTTCCTAACCGCTTTCGTGTGGATTAGCGCCATATTGATGTTATTATTGGCGGTGCGTCTCAAATGGATCGTGTGGGATTTGGCACGCAGCTTTACACTACGTTTGGCTATAACAATATTTACCATAGTCTTGATGTATTCGGTGGGTCAGGTGAATGTGGTAAGTGATCAAAGACGTTGGAAGCAAGAGCGCGAGCTCGAAAAACATTTTATATCTTTTATATTTCATTGTGTAAATTTATATCATCTTTGCCTTCAGTTCACCTGCGTCATGGATCATCCCTGTGCGAGTAATATAACAACACATGCACCTTCCCTGGAGGAGGACCTACTCATGTTGGCGCATCACAGTGAGGCGCATCGGAAATGCTCTTTGCCCCAGTATGTGTCGCTTTCGGCCACCTTTGCATTTTTATCAGTTTCAGTATTTCTACGGTGAGTTCTAAGCTTTAATGTACTCGTATTTTTAAATTAAATAAAATTTTTACCAATTACTTTAACAGAAAATATATATATGTGTGCATACTTCTGTGTGTAAATTCTTCAATACTGTTCTCAAAATTTATTTATACTTTTCTCCCCTTTCCAGTTTACCAATAATCTTTAAATCGTTTCTAATCCTACTGATGGGCACAATTTATGGACTTTTTATTGAAATGTCGCATATAAATATTTTTGATTGCTATGACAACAGAGTTAAGTAAGTATAAAATTCTAATTTTCTTTAACAGTTTCAGTGCTTCTTGAGAAAAAATTTAAATAAACTGTCTCTGTGCTCTCTTCATGATATTTTCAAAGAAACTACTATATAATAGTCTCACAAAGAACCTGAGTCTTTTGATGATACGACTTTTGTAGGAGTTGTAGAGAGGAGGAAAAACTTGAGTCCTTAAAAGCACTTCGAGGGAGTAGGTTGAAATATCTAGAGGCGGCAACCTTTAGAGACTTGAGCAAAATAACGATTGCTCTGTGGTACTCAATGGTATCACAATGGACCTGATTGGTGGCCGCCTATATGTGTTCATGCAGCCAGTTCAACCTAACCTAACCGTTCTATATAATATTTTAACAATCTCAACTGCGGGTTCATCTAATAATACACCCACAGTAGCCATCTTGAGTATATCTTTGGAACTACTTCTGACTGGCATCTTAGTAGACCCACTTTCTGTGGCGAGACTAAAAAAGATATCTGATTGCAGACTGGATTTGCTTACTACTTACCTTTGGCAGGTTTACAAAGGGTTCTCGGATACTAAACAGATGGTCAAGAATATATATTATTTTTTTCGCCAAATACTTTCTACAATTTGTGATCAGTGGCTTGATGTTTTTCCAGCTTTTATTTCATGTCAGAAATACATTCGAAGGTCTTGATTTATATGATTTTTGAGGGGAGACAATCAAGATATAAAACTTTGAGAAAATATAAAAATGACTTTAAAAAAATAGTGTTCTTTTGACGGTGTTTTTTCGAGATGTTGTGAATTGGATTGTATCGTTTCTGTGGTTATTTTAACGTCGAAGACAAACAGCGTCTTGGTCAACCCTAAAAGCTCGAAGCTGAGGAATCGTAATTTTTACTGGATCAAGATCGAAGCCAAACGCAAACTGAACTCAGAGAATCGTTGAGTATTCAATCTCCATCAGTTAAAGCAATTTGGATTTATTGAAAAGCAAGAAAATTGGGTCGGAACTGCTTCTTAAAAAACATCAAAGAAACAGATTTTTGCACCGCATCGTTACGAAAAGTGGATATACTACGATATCCCTTAGAAGAAAAGCACTATGCCAAGCCTGGTGAACCCATTCCATCATCGTCTACATCGAACATACACGGTTCATGATCTGCATATGGTATGAACAGACGGGTTTTATGTTCTATGAGCTGCTAAAAGTAGGTGAAACCATTTATGCGAAACTTTGTAGACTACAACTAATGCGTTTGAGCCGCGCATTGTGTCAAAAAAAATCGACCGAAAGGTGATTTTGCAATATGATAACATTCGGCCCCTCTAAGCTATAACAGTCAAAATCTACCTACAAACTCTGAAAAGAGAAATCTTACCCCATCCGTCGTATTCTCCAGACCTTGGTAACTCAGACTACTGCCCTTTTCGACGGACAGCTCGGGTCTTTTGTAGAAAGCGAAAAATAGCTCAATGATTGGCTCGAGAACAGTCCCAATTTTAGATATGGTATTCGAAAATTGGCGGCCGTGGTAGCCGAGAAGTAAACAGTGCGTACTGCCATTCGGAAGATCAGGGTTGGAGTCCTGGTTCGATCAAAATTCAAATTATTGAAAATTAATTTTTCTAATAACGATCGCCCCTCGAAAGGGAATGTTTGAATTCCTTACATGAAATCAAAGCTTCTCATAAAAATCTGTCAGGCAGCTTAGAATAAACTGTAGGTTCCTCCAACCGTTGGAAAAAACATCAAGACTGTGACCACAAATTGGAGAAGGAGTTCGACCGAAACTCGCTTCATTGGTTACAAAGCGACAGTTATATATTCGAAAATTACCAGAGAGATGGGAAAAAGTAGTAGCTTCCGTTGGACAATACCTTGAATTATGTATTGCTTTACTTTTTCCCAATAAATTTTCAATAAAAAAGTCTCTTTGTTGAACACAAGAAAATGACCAAATAAATTTGGACTTTCCATTAATCAAATCAGTTTTCCTTTTAATTCTATCTAAAAAAAAAAATCGCTTGACCTTAATTCTGATGACTATTATTTTTTTTAGTTAATATGTTTTTCCTTTAATTTCTCTCACCTTCAATATGCATAGCTCATCCATTCCGCTCCACTTGATCTCATTGGCGCGCATAATAATTTTCATGATTGCAATATTAGTCCATGGACGTTTGGTTGAGTGGACAGCACGTTTGGACTTCCTCTGGCAATTGCAGGCATCGCAGGAGAAAAAGGAAATGGACGTTTTGCAGGAGTCAAATAAGCGGATCCTACACAATTTGTTGCCAGCTCATGTGGCTGCACATTTTCTCGATAATCAATTTCGTAGCAATATGGTAAATAATATGTTGATTGTTGCTTTAAAAATATCAACTTATTTTATGTATTTATTTATGTATTGTATATATAAACTATATACATATGTATGTAGATATTTATAACACCAGCATGCTTAACAATCACCCACAAATATTTTCGTTTTGAAAGACCAAAAGAGAAACCCAACAATTATCGTTTCAGTAGACACTCCTTTAAAAGAGCACAAAGTCAGGCCGAGGTGCAACTTTACACACACACACACACACACACACACTCATAATTACAGGCACACACACGCATACATGTAAAGATTTCAACAAAAAAAATTAATTCTAAAACACATAACTCTTTAATTTCAAACTTCAAGCAAAATGCAAGCAGAATTTCTAAACACTCACATATATGCATACACGTACATATAACACAACTATGTACTTGTACAGTATACTCGTATAAGATTTTTACTGCTGCATATATAATATTTACGTAAATATAATTCATATGTAATTTTTCACTTTTTGCAATTTTTTTAATTTTTTTTTTGCGAGTGCAACGAGAAACACCGCCGCTATTTGTTTCGTATATTCTCTCTTTCTTTCTTTGTTTCTTTCCATTTTATTTTGGTTGCCAGTATCTAATGTTTCGTCGATTTTCGGCACTGTGTGTGTTGTTGTGTCGTTCTGCCCGGTTGTCGCGTGAATTGCTTGCGACAAAGGGTATAAGTGTGTGTGTTGCCAGAATCCTCTTATCCCCTGATATTTTTTTTAATCATTCACATTTTTTTGCCGATTGTTGTTGGTTTCTTTCGTGGCTAAACAATATAGGTCACTCCCTCACAGGAACTCTATCATCAAAGTTATGCCAAAGTTGGTGTCATATTCGCATCGGTGCCGAACTTTCATGAATTCTACACAGAAATGGATGGTTCGGATCAGGGTTTGGAGTGTTTACGTTTGTTGAATGAAATAATTGCCGATTTCGATGAGGTGAGTAAAAAAAATGTGTGATTTAAAATGGGGTAAAGAATTATGCATTTAAGATTATATCTAACCTAGAACAATTTCGGAATTATAAATGAAAGATCGCTGATCGAGCGAGAATATATAGTTAGGTATAGCAGACTAAGAGACTTTTTGAGAGAAGTTCAAACACAATTTTTCATATCATTAAAATATATTATGTCACAGATCACAGGCTTTATTAGTCATAGTTAGAATTATCCGATTTTTGTCTAATATGTACTGTTTTGCACGATTACTTTCTGCCATTTTGAAGAAAATGCCTCTCTCCTTAACCCTATGGAAAAAAACCACCAATTTTTCGTCAGCCAAATCATTCGCCTTATACAAAAACAGGTGACTTTTTGCGAGATCTGAATTCTAAGTTGGATACATAAGAATCTCCCAATCAAGCGCTTGGAGTTTCTGGCGAAGCACTTTCGATGTTTATGATCTGGCGTGGTACAGATGAAACACAATTCCCCTTCTGTTAGGCAAAGTTGAGCGGCTGTTTCCTTCAGACGATCCAACTGCTTAGAGTACAAGTTTGAATTAACACTTTGGCCGTGAGGAGAGCAGCTCACTGTGGATGATTCCTTGGCAATCCCACTAAACACAACAAAACGTTCCTGACCGTTAATCCTTGCTTGACGACCATTGCTGCCGGCTCACTACCCTTCGAAGACGACGGTTTTCGTTTAACGTTACTGTAAGTAATTCACAACTCATCACCAACCATCATCCGCTTTGGACGGTTCAGCAGCGATTTGCCGATGGATACTCGGTCCATGAGGATTTTTCTCGTTAAGTCATGTGGCATCCATACATCGAGTTTCTTTGTGCTCACATGATGGTCAGACTCTACGGTTTCCATTATTTTTGAGCATGAGCATTATCCCCTAAAGTAAATACAAGACCGATCCATGGTTGCTCGAATTATCGACTCTTCTGGGCGATTATAGCATTAAGAGAGTTTCTATAGATAATAATCTACAATTTTTGTCAGAATAATTAGTAACAAAATTTACCGTTATACTGAAAATGGCGTAAAAATATTTTAATAACAAATGCTAGTATTTTGAACCATCCTACTAAAATTCAGCTGGGTGCGAATTATTGTAACTTCAGTCCCATTTTTATTTATTTGACTGGGCTATTTTTCAGGTTATATTTTTTATATACAAGAAATATGCATTTACAATTCAAATTAACATACTTTATTTTGTCCATATCTTTAGCTCCTCAAAGAAGATCGCTTTCATGGCATTGATAAAATCAAAACAGTTGGCAGCACGTACATGGCGGTTGTTGGTCTCATACCAGGTTAGTATTTTATAAGAATATCGTACAAATTATCTTCACTAATTACTGTAAATCAATTAATTATTTTGATTTTTTTTTCAGAATATCGCATCAATGCTAATGATCCTAACTCGGTGCGTCGCCACATGACGGCTTTGGTGGAGTATGTGAAGGCCATGAGGTTATCTCTGCAGGAAATCAACAGTCACTCCTACAATAATTTTATGCTACGTGTGGGTAAGTACGAAAGGAATATGATTAATATAATTACACATATCTGACGAATATCACAAAATTGGTCATCTCACAGTCGAAGTAAAGAGAGCGTCGAGAAATACCAGGGGTGTCAGTTGAAACTTTCCGCTTTTTTCGATAAAGAGAACACTTAATTTTCAGAGGAATCTCAAAATTTTTTATTCAAAGTATTGACCATTGGTTTCTACACATTTCGCCCATCTCTCAGGCAAATTATGGATACCATTCCAAAAAAACTTTTTCCATTTCGAGAAAGGGAGTGTCCCATCGATGCGAAAAGGTGATAGTCGGACGGAGCGAGGTCTGGAGAGTACGGCGGGTGCGATAATATTTCCCAATTAAGTGTTTTTAATGTGTCTTACACCGGTATAAGACGGCGCGTTGTCATGTTGCAAGATAACTTTGCCATGTCTTCGGGCCCATTCCGACCGTTTTTCGATCAACGCATGATTCAAATTGATAATTTGTTGTCGGTAGCGAGCCGTGTTCACCGTTTCACCAGGTATTTAAAACTCGTAGTACACCAGCCGATGGGCCAGCTTCACCAGTGGAAAGCCATGATTTTTTTGCTTCGGGTTCTCAAAATAAATCCATTTTTCGTCCCCCGTGACAATTCGATGCAGAAAAGATTTCCTTTCGAATCGTTGAAGCAGCATTTCACAAACGGTTTTTCGATTTTCCATTTGTCTATCGTTCAGCTAGTGTGGCACCCATTTTCCATACTTCTGGATCTTTCCCATGGCTAAGAACGCTGCGTTGGCAAATTGCTCCTCGAGTCACATGTAGTGTTTCTGCCAATTTTTGTTGCGATTGGGTTGGATCAACATGCAATTCCTCGTCTTCGAGCTTTTTCGCTGCACCAGGATGTTCATTGTCTGCCAAATCGAAATCTCCACTTTTAAATTGACGAAACCATGTCTCACATGTTCTAATCACTGGAGCATGTTCATCATAAGTTTCTACCAGCTTCAGTTGCTTTTTTCTTTTGATGAAATAAGAAAAGCAACGGATGCCGCAAATGCGATTTACTTGGAACGAAACTCGACATATTCACTGAGGTAAACAAATATGACGCTATTATTTTGGCGGAATGTGACTTGCATATTTTTGTAGGTTAATTCAGTAGGAAAAGAATTACATACATGCCAAATCATAGAAATTTATACATATTGCTAGCGACATCTACAATACTAGTAAAACCGGCAAACTTCAACAAACACACCTGGCAGAATGGCTTGGCGTATTGTCTCTTGGAACACCATTAAATTACATTGTAGCTTAAGCTCCTGTGCAAGTATTCTCTCCGATATTAGAGGGTTTATGATTAGGCGGTCTACTCGTTTGCCAGTTCTTCTTTAACGACCACCTCTACTCTTTGACTCGAGTCAGTTCTGGTTTTCCGCTGGACTTATTACGTTGTACCTATATTGCTTTTCGGGATACCGAAAATATCTCCATTAACTCGGCAATAGATTTGGACTTCCTCAAGCCTTAATCTAAAATTTTCACAACCAAATTAGGGCAAAGCATCTCGTTGGAAACGAGAGCAAAACAAACGTACAAGTAAATATTGACTCCGGAGATCATCGAAATCGGAAACTATATCATATAACTCCAATACACCCGACTTCAGTGTGACTGTTCAATACTACTTTTTAGTCCATTTTTATAATATTCTTTATGTTAATAAGTTTCTTTTTTACTTCAGGCATTAACATCGGTCCGGTGGTTGCTGGTGTCATTGGGGCGCGAAAGCCGCAATACGATATCTGGGGTAATACCGTAAATGTGGCGAGTCGCATGGACTCCACAGGCATACCGGGTTATACACAAGTCACACAAGAGGTCGTAGACAGTCTACAGGGTTCACATTTCGAGTTTCGGTAAGTTGAATAAATATTTTCGAATTCTTTCATATTTTACACAATACTCACCACTCACCTCTCCACCCGCGCCTCCCCATAACAGCTGTCGCGGCACCATCAAGGTTAAAGGTAAAGGAGATATGGTCACCTACTTCCTCTGTGACTCCTCGAATAATGGACTTAACGGTGAGGTGCGCAATGCGATGATCGCCAATCGTGCGATTACACAAAATGGCAATGGTTATACGTCACAGCAGCAGCAGCAGCAACAACAACAACAACAACAACAGCAAACGCAAGCCAACGGTTTGCATGCACATCCACCGGAATATTATCAAAAACAATCACAATTTCAAGATAACAGTTATCAGTTGAATATGAATAGTGATACGTATAGTATAAAGAAGGAGAATTATGGTTACAACAACATTGATAGCAATCAGATATTGATGAAGACCTCACCGAATGCATTGCATGAGGAGCAACAACAATTGCTAATGCATCAGCAGCAACAGCAAGTGTCACAACCGCAGCCATATCAACATCATTTGGCACAACAACAACAACAGCGTTTGAATAGCAAATTACAAAAACAACCGAATTTCATCGCCAACGGTGGTTTGCCAAATATACGCGAGAATGGCCATAATGGTGAGCATAATGGTGGAAATGGTGGAAATGACAATGGCATTGGTTATGCCTACAATGGCTATCATCCAGCACAACAACAGCAGCAGCAGCAGCAGCAACAACAGCAAACGCAGCAGCAGCAACATCAGCAATACAACAACAATTATGCACATCACCAACGATCACATTCATCCAGTTCGATGGGTGGCGGCGTCGGCGTTATGGGCGTGATCACAATGGCGGCAAATTCTTCCCCTGCCCTACCCACACAACAACAACAACAGCAACAGCAACAACAACAACAACCAGCACAAATCAGCACCCCCTCAATGGTAATGTTACGCGAACAATTTAATATAATTGAAAATCCCGGTGGTAATCGGCTTGAGTACATTAATCATGATCCCTACGCCCAGGTGGAGAGCTATAATAATTTATTTGCTAACGGTATTGGTGTTGGTCTTGTTGGCCCCGGTGGTGTTGGTGGTGGTAGTAGGCGTGAACCGCATGCCGCACGCAATTACCATCATTTACATCACAATCAACAACATTCATCGTCGTACAGCACGAACAGTAATTGTAATAATTATAATAATTGCCGTGAGAGTGAACCATTGTTGCATGCCGCACCAGTTGCCAAGGTGAGTGAATACGAGTATATATGGAATGAGGAGATACTCTTATGATCATCACTGCAATCCCTCTCATCCACCGATGTTTAGTACTAACAGTGCGTAATATCCTTGAAGACATTTGGTGGTTGGTGGGATTTGCTTTTGTAATTTATATGCATGTTTATGTCATACCAAAAACGTAATTGATTCGAATCAGATTATGGATGAGACGGAGACCCAAAGTTTTACATAATAAAACCCTCCAAAACTCCCCATGAGGCAGTTCGAAAACTTTTTAGGTGCTTTAAAGTAACCGTAGACTTAAATGCTTTATAAGCGAATATGTCTTGACAAAGCTCGAATAAATTCCAACACCGAGGTGTTAATCGTCTCGGACTTATCTGAGTAGACAAGCGACTTCACATAACCTGATAAAAAGTAGTCCAGCGGTATTAAATCGCACGATCTTAAAGGCAACGCCTCAGGCCTACGACGTGAAATAATGCGCTCATTAAAAGTTTCCTTTAATAAATTGATTGATTCGTTAGCTGTAAAGCATAAGGTGCCACCTTCTTGAAACCAAAATATGTCCACATCAACATCCTCCAATTTATGACTCTATAGCGTTTTCTATCGACTGTAACATTATGGTCGATCGGCTTCATTTTTGAAGAAATATGGACCGTTTCCAATTCCCTCTGCACATGGAGTCACCGAACAGTGACTCTTTGAAGATCTAACGCCGTCTCAACAATTGCTTGTGGATTATTAATACTCGGAATGCGACAATTTAGTTTATTAACGTAACCGTTCAACCAAAAATAAGCTTCATCGCTGAACAAAATTTTCTTGTAAAGATCCGGATCGATGCCCATCACGTTTTGGGCTCTTTCACCGAACGTGCGACACGCTTGACGGTCGTTCGGCTTCAGTTCTTGCACGAGTTGGATTTTGTACGACTCAATCCATCCGAGTGTGTTTCTAAAATTAAATAAAAGTACTTGTATGAGATTCTACAGCCGTCCGGATAATTTGTCTCACACCAATAAATTGAGGAGGATCTCGGCCAGTCAGTGGTTCTCTGACCGAGGTTTCGAGACTAGGATGAACCAAAATCTAAAATAGTTTGTAAAAAAAAGTAGTTCAAAAGTCACCCCTCTGCAAAATATGTTAGATCTAGAAGTAGTCCGTCCTCCATCAATGAGCCCTCATCATACAGTGCCATGTTAATATTTCAGTTGTAATTCTAATTGAGAATTGAGAATTAAGTAGCAGAAAGTTTTTCTTTCTCATCAATCAAGGCAGTTAAGCCAGGGCTTAAGCAATAGGGTTGTTTTACATCTAACCAAGAGTCAGTTTTTAGATTCACCACATTTCAATTGAGACGTAATATAATTCTATTAAAGAGACGTGAATGCAGAGTAATTTATAATCGGGGCTATTATTATAATTGCAGTTCCTCTGCTCTAAAAACACTGCTTTTTGGTCACACAGTCTCTTGTTCATATCGATCACTAGTGGCGCTAAATGGACTGTGCAGCCTACTTTGCCAATTGAAATTTAGGGCAATGGTTAAAACTACCATGGATCTTTGATCCAAAACGGTCGATTTTTTATTTTTTGGAGTGAATCAGGACCACGAAATTAGCTCTTTCGACCATGTTGGACCATGACTGAATAGATTTCTGATTGTGTGTGTATCTTAATGATCGGGTATCAAAATAAAAGATCGATATTTTGTGCATATTTTTTCTTGTATTTTTCTTCTTTCCAACAAATAGAGGAACCTGGAGGAGGAAATTCCTCCGACTCCTCTTTTTTATGAGATCTTATTTCTTGTCAGAAGCACTTCCTAAAGTTTCTCCATCAGTGAAAATTATGGGTCTTCTCTTCGACTATAAAGTATTTTAAACTCAGCTGCGTCGATTCATTACTAGTGCCTTCAACCCAACTCTCTCTTGCCCAACACAAGCTGTGTTTTCTCTGTCCTCTGATATCTTAATGTTGACTATTTTTCACAGATCAATGTTGCCATTTTATTCACTAATATTTTTTACTAACAAAAACAACCATTCTTATCTACCTATTTATATATATATATGTCTGTATGTATATGTATATCCTGCGAGCTTTTTGATCCATTCATATCTAATGTGAGCCATTTAATTGTATTATCTCTTTGCATGTATTCGTAATCGACATTTGTACACACATAAAACCAAACACATATGCCAACTAAAAAAAAAAAAAACAACAACAAATATCCTTCGTGTTTACTCGTAAATCATACATATATGTGTCAATCTACCGCTCCATCGCTCTCCCGCTCGCTCGCCTGTCGCACTCTCATCCCCCGAAACGCAAAACATCAAACACATACATACATATACACGGTTAACGGTTCACAAATATGGGTTCAATGGCTTTTGGCACTTTTGACTTGTGTTGCACTAACAACAACAACAACAACAAAAACAAACAACACAGATAATGCCAATGCAACATCATCCACAAGCATATCCACCTAAATATGAGCCACCACGGTATACGTGTCCTAATACCATAATGCTACAACAGCAACAACAACAGCTGCAATTGCAACATCACCTACATCATCAACAACAACAACAGCAACAACAGCTGCAATTGCATCAACAATATCCACTTTACTCGCAACATCCTCAACCGCCATTACCCATACCACCACCCAAGCCCACAAATCTAACTGCATCCTCATTAGCCACAGTCTCAGCCACAGTGTCAACCCCCGCCTCAGTCTCAGCCTCAGCCTCAGCCTCAGCCTCAGCCACAGCATCATTGAAACAGAATACACCTATCTTACGCACTACCTATATGAAGCCCCTGCCGAAATTGCCGACCGAGATCGAGGAGAGCCGTGAGATGTCTTCCACCGATGATCTCAGTTCACGTCCACATTCACCATCGATGAGTTCCTCAGATGAATCCTACTCGAAGACGACTGAAGGTGAGGCGGACGAAGATTCACCACGCATCACAGCGATGGGTAAACATAATCATCATCACCATCATCATCATCAACAACAACAACAACAACAACTGCATCAGCAGCAGCAACGTAATGGTCCGAATCCATTACAATGGCTCTATCCATGCGATATACAAGTGGACCCCACTTCGCCTGTGGTGGATATGTCAAATCTGAAAGATTTCGAAGTGAGCTCCACCACAGAGAGTCAGGGTCAACAGACGAATACGACACAGAATAAAGGTGACTCCTGCAATAGCTTTGAGTATCAAGACCGTGTATTGCTAGCCGCCAATAAGAAGCAGCATAGTAACGGTGGCAGCAGTAATGGCGGTGGCGTCAACAATGGTGGTTCCACCTCAGCCAGTAACTCGGCGAAATCGCCGTTCGAGAGGGAACTGCAAAGACTTTTGAATGAATCGTCTCGTGCGCGTGCACTAGCCGCCGCCACTTCATCGTCGGGTGGCAATATAACATCCGTTTCGAACTCCAACAGCAACCCTGAGGGCAATACGACGAGCAATAGCAGCAGTCGCAATAATATCGAACTGAGCTATTCAGCCAGCAACAGTAAGTTAAGTTCGAATAACGGACTCGCAGCGGGTGGTAGCGGCAGTAATGGCAACCTTAGCGGTAGCAATTCAATGAGTGGCAACAACAATCAAAAATCGTTGGCCACAACTATCTTAGACGAGCTGACCTCACCCACTACGGGTCGTCAGCCATCGAAAATACCGATTAGCACGAGTTTTATGATCGCCAAACATCCTGTTGGCTTGGAGGCCATCAAGGAAATCACACGTAACAAGAATCCATCAGAGTCAAGCCAAATGTAAGTTCTCTATATCGTAACACACAAACTCAAGAGTTTATTCAAGTACTTATTTACCATTTCAGGCAAACCTCCGACACGGAATCCTGTGAAATTTTGCACGATAACTGCAATCAACTGAATTTGAACATGTTAGATACGGTGAACAACCAGTCGTCCACATCAACGGGCACAGGCAATTGTCGTGACTCAAATCAGGCGCCACAACAGACGAAAGATCACAATCATAGACACCGTCAGCGACCACGTTCCAAAGATCTCGATCAGAGTCGCGAGAGTATCGATCAGTTGGCCGATGGTGGTGAGCAACAGCAGTCTCAGCAACAACAACGGCATGTACGACATCACCATCATCACCATCATCATCATCAGCGTCCGCAACGTGTTAACCACCCAACGGCTTTGAGTAATGACACTGAACGTGATGACACGGAAGACAATTTAGCCGATGAGGAATTTGAAGATGACGAAGTGAGTCATGACGTGCGAAAGAAGCGAGTGGTTATAGCACCAACGGAACAGCAACAGCGCGTGAATAATATTGACTATGGATACGATGAAGAGCACGACGAACATGAAGTCAGCGGTATGTACAACCACCACAACCACGACGATCATGTCGATCACTATGAAGACGATGTGGATGCCAATCGGCATATCGAAATGAATGTGATAAATGATGAACTTAAATACGGTGCAGGGCATCATAATCACCAATCGATGGACTCAAATCCATTGGAAAGTCAATCGGAATGGTCGGATGATGATTGCCGCGAAGAGGCTACAGGTAAGCAATGGAATTGGAATTTTGTGTGGGTTGTTATAAGAACTTGGGCGTTTAGAACTCAGCTAAAAACAGTGCCCCATTCATTTCTTCGTCGAGTGAAATAAAGTGTACAAGCATACACAGCCACACATGCGTCTTGTCTCACACAATATGATGGTTATGGCTGCGAGTTTTTCGAACCGGGGACAGTCAAGTAGCTTGATTAATTTTCTCGTGTTGGAATCTAGTGCTACATACTGCCATATTTCGGGCGCCCCGGCGAAGTCAATCAGCCTCAAACCGTTTAGGGACTTTTCGAGAATCTTTGGTCTCATTGTCCTTCTCTCCGCCGGAGCAGCGATGTGTTGAAAAACTTCGCTTTCATGCGGCTCGTGGCGAGATGTTCATCCACCGGGAAAAACACCAGTACTCAATAACTGGGTCTCTCTCCCACCATGAATCCGAAACCAAATTTGCGACGACTTTGAAAGGTTAACTAGATAGAGGGAGCCGTATAAATATGTACAGACCCGTGTTTAGTAGTCAAAGGATAGATCCTTCCTGACTTCGATCTACTAAAGACTGCTAATTAGAAGATAGCAGCAAGAGGTAGTCATTCTAATTCCGCAGATGCTTATAAGTTTCGCTGGAAGATGAAATTCTTGAGTTTGGAGAAACCTTGAGTAGTTTGAAATAGTTTATTTATAAAAGACTTGAATCCAAAGCTTGTTAGATCTACCTTCCCACTAACTGACTTTTAAGCACTTCAATTCTTAAATTCTGGGTATTTCAGTAAGAGCTTCCTGGGCTGTGAAAGCAGCACAAGCACTTCGCTAAGTCTTTAGTGTTTTACAGAGCACGAGCCGAGCTGAGATGGGAATATCTTCGATGTCTTATTAAACAACTTTTCACATACATACATGTCTCTCTCTCTTTTTTGTTTCTTT
Organism: Ceratitis rosa; assembly: GCA_037013455.1. Classification (NCBI taxonomy): domain Eukaryota; kingdom Metazoa; phylum Arthropoda; class Insecta; order Diptera; family Tephritidae; genus Ceratitis; species Ceratitis rosa. The sequence goes on along the minus strand of JAWMAG010000008.1, from coordinate 16,201,849 downwards.
TCCTCTAATCATCTCCCGGCTTTAAAACTAAAGTATCTTTTTTTTCTATATATGAAAATGAAAAAAAATGTATCCTCTAACTACATACCTCCCCACTTTTCATCCTCCCACAGGTGGCGCTGAATCAACAGGTTACATAACCGACGAACCAGGTTTGGAGAATATCTCACTGCTAAACGAAGCCGGTCTAACAGACGCCGAGGGCGCTCTCTCCGATGTCAATTCACTATATAATGCGCCCGATGTGGACGACACTTCGGTATCGAGTCGTGCGAGTTCACGATTACTCAGTTTAGATTCCCTGAGTGGTTTGTACGATTGTGATTTGGATTCAAAACATGAAATGGCAATCGTTAATGTTTCGCACAAAATTACAAGTAAATTTGGACCACAACAACAACAACAAAGTTAATCGCTTTATAGTAGAGTATAAGAGAATGAAGTGGGAGAATTAATGGGTGCAAAAATGAGAAAAGAAACTAACTCCAATTACAATTATACATATATACGTATTACTACGTAAAGCCGACTTACAAGCATACACATACACACATAAATACGTATATTTAAGATAAAGTGAAATAGAGAGGTAACTACATAGAAAAAATGGTGTCTATTATTTTTCGGTGAATATACTGTAGCCCTTTTCCCCGTGATGATTAATGTATGCATACATATATTTACCACATACAAATGTAGGTATGTAACTAAGTAAGAACTACAAAAATAAGTATTTAATGATATTAGGCATATACATACATACATGAGGCAGAAGAAGAAGCAGGCGTAAAGTTACTGCAACTACATACTTAATTACATAGTAAGTGAAGAATATACATACATACAAAACATACAAGTGTAAAATGTACAGTTAAGTTAGTGAGTTTGAAAAATTGGTGCCTCCGAACGGTTATTTTCATTATAGAGCAGCAAATATGTAAACGGAAGATATACTAAATACAAAAATACAAATACGAGTACGTATATGCAAGAAAATAGAAACAAAAATAAAAGTAAAAGAAAAATAGAAATAAAAATCTAAAAAAAGGAAAAATTTTAATTTTAATTTTAAATTAAATAAAAATTTTAAATTGAATTGACATTGAAATTGAAATTAAAATTAAAATTAAAATTAAAATTGAAATTAAAATTAAAATTAAAATTAAAATTAAAATTAAAATTAAAATTAAAATTAAAATTAAAATTAAAATTAAAATTAAAATTAAAATTAAAATTAAAATTAAAATTAAAATTAAAATTAAAATTAAAATTAAAATTAAAATTAAAATTAAAATTAAAATTAAAATTAAAATTAAAATTAAAATTAAAATTAAAATTAAAATTAAAATTAAAATTAAAATTAAAATTAAAATTAAAATTAAAATTAAAATTAAAATTAAAATTAAAATTAAAATTAAAATTAAAATTAAAATTAAAATTAAAATTAAAATTAAAATTAAAATTAAAATTAAAATTAAAAATAAAATTAAAATTAAAATTAAAATTAAAATTAAAATTAAAATTAAAATTAAAATTAAAATTAAAATTAAAATTAAAATTAAAATTAAAATTAAAATTAAAATTAAAATTAAAATTAAATTTAAATTTAAATTTAAATTTAAATTTAAATTTAAATTTAAATTAAAATTAAAATTAAAATTAAAATTAAAATTAAAATTAAAATTAAAATTAAAATTAAAATTAAAATTAAAATTAAAATTAAAATTAAAATTAAAATTAAAATTAAAATTAAAATTAAAATTAAAATTAAAATTAAAATTAAAATTAAAATTAAAATTAAAATTAAAATTAAAATTAAAATTAAAATTAAAATTAAAATTAAAATTAAAATTAAAATTAAAATTAAAATTAAAATTAAAATTAAAATTAAAATTAAAATTAAAATTAAAATTAAAATTAAAATTAAAATTAAAATTAAAATTAAAATTAAAATTAAAATTAAAATTAAAATTAAAATTAAAATTAAAATTAAAATTAAAATTAAAATTAAAATTAAAATTAAAATTAAAATTAAAATTAAAATTAAAATTAAAATTAAAATTAAAATTAAAATTAAAATTAAAATTAAAATTAAAATTAAAATATAAATTAAAATTAAAATTAAAATTGAAATTAAAATTAAAATTAAAATTAAAATTAAAATTAAAATTAAAATTAAAATTAAAATTAAAATTAAAATTAAAATTAAAATTAAAATTAAAATTAAAATTAAAATTAAAATTAAAATTAAAATTAAAATTAAAATTAAAATTAAAATTAAAATTAAAATTAAAATTAAAATTAAAATTAAAATTGAAATTGAAATTGAAATTAAAATTAAAATTAAAATTAAAATTGAAATTAAAATTAAAATTAAAATTAAAATTAAAATTAAAATTAAAATTAAAATTAAAATTAAAATTAAAATTAAAATTAAAATTAAAATTAAAATTAAAATTAAAATTAAAATTAAAATTAAAATTAAAATTAAAATTAAAATTAAAATTAAAATTAAAATTAAAATTAAAATTAAAATTAAAATTAAAATTAAAATAAAAAGAAAAATAAAAATTATGGTTAAAACTAAAACTAAAATTCAAATTCAAATTAAAATTTAATTAATAAGTAAAAATTAAAATTAATATAAAAATATAAATAAATAAAAATAAACATAAAATGATCTGCAACAATGATAGCACAACACATAAATAATGTTGAATTTAATAGCAACAGGTGCATAAAAGAAAAAGTACACACATTCATGCATGCAAACATAAAACTCTGCATTACAGCAACAACAGAGAGTTTTTTTTTTGTTAATCTACAAATCTAGTTATTAAGCATAAATATAAGTAACAATTGTATGTATGTAGATATATTTATTTAGTGATATATTTATCTGTATGTATATTTATTCAAAGAAGAAAAACGCATACACTTATGGTACATACATGCATACATAAAAACAGAAGGCTTTAAGTGAGTTGTAAGAATGAAAGAATTCAGTTTTACAGGAAGATACTACATGCATACATACTTACATATGTACATGAATGGTTATGTATGGTATATATGTGTTTATAAACATTTCGGTGATACATTATTGTGTGAAATGAAAATTAATTTCAGATAATGAAATCATATAGCATCGTTTCATATATAGAGTTAAAAAATAGTTAGCGAAGCGCTTGTACTCTCCCAGATATGCACATACATTTGTATAAGTACATTTGTATTTATGTATGTATTTTTGCAATTATAAATATTCTTCTATATTTATGTGTGTTGTACAGCACATACTATGTATATATTTATAACTTTTCTCAAATATTAATTAATTATGTGAATGTTCATTCTCTTTCATACACACACACACATGTATTAAATAATGAAATGCTGATCTACTTAAAATATATTGTGTATACTTAAATAAGCTATAAATTATCATAAAAACATGTATGCATGTATGTAGATATGTACAGTGTTGGAAAAAATAATAGAAAAAATATTCTTCTTTGCGCTTCAATCCCAATTGCTAATTATGTACGAAAAATATATGCATGAAACCAATTGCACATGTGCACTGATAAAGGTGCTTTATTTTGTTCTCCTTTTTGAGTCATTTTCGCAGCAAATATTTGCGCTGTTCGCAAAGTTTGCAGGTCAACACGTGTTTTGGCTGGAAAAAAAAATAGAAACATCTTCGAATTGTCCGAAACTTTTGACTTAAATTGGCTTTTTTAAACAAAAAAACGTATAGTTTAAATACCTTAAGGTGAGTTAAGCTCAAAATTAACCAATTTGTCAAAATACCGTTCTACATTTGGATATTATTTTCAGAATGGGTCGAGGAGTACTTTGCACTGCTGAAGAACGAGAAATTATGAAAAAAATGAAAGAAGATGGAAGCACATTAAAAGAAATTTCTGAACTAATGCAGTGCTCCCTAAAAAAAGTGTTTTCCGCAGTTCACTTTGTAGCGACAAAGGAAAATCGAGGAAGAAAGCGTGCCACATCAAAAAGGTTTGACAACTTGTTGATTCGCGAATCAAGAAAAGATCCTTTTCTTTCGTCGAATGAGCTCAAAAATCAATTAAAGGCATCAGTATCTAGTCGCACAATAAGGAACAGGCTGATTGGGAAAGACCTCAAAGCATATTCAGCAAGAAAAGTATCATATCTGAGCCAAAAAAATATTGGAAAAAGACTAACTTTTGCAAAGCATCACCTATGCAGCCAAAATTGGAATAATGTCCTTTGGTCTGATGAAACTAAAATTAATTTGTTCGGATCAGATGGGAAAACTCATGTAAGGCGCCCAAAAAATACTGCCTTCGATCCAAAACATACCAAAAAGACCGTTAAACATGGTGGAGGTAATATTATGCTGTGGGGATGTTTTTCTGCTTCAGGAGTTGGTCCGATATTCTGGATAAAAGAAAAAATGTGTGCTCCAGACTATTTAAATATTCTCCAAAATGTAATGTTGCCATATGCTGAAGAAGAAATGCCTCTTAAGTGGGAGTTCCAGCACGATAATGACCCCAAACATGCGTCAAAATTCGTAAAGAAGTGGTTACAGGATAACGAAATAAATGTACTGGAGTGGCCTGCTCAATCACCGGATTTAAACCCGATTGAGCACTTGTGGGGGGTGCTAAAAAAGAGAGTTGGTGCCTTTAAATGCAAAAACAAAAAAGATTTGTGGGAAAAAGTGCAATCCGAATGGTACGGGATTGATGCCTCAATTTGCGCCAATTTAGTGAAATCAATGACTCGTAGGTGTTCCTCAGTTATAAAAAGTAATGGCTGTACCACTAAATATTAGCAAAACCACTATTTCAGTTTAAAAATTTAGAAAAATCATCTCTCACTTGTATTTTTGCGTTTTTTTCTATTATTTTTTCCAAGCTCAAAAAATGAAATTAATTTTTTACGTTAATGGAAAATCAAAAGAAAATATTTTTGTTCCTTATTATATAAGTTACCTATATATATGTTTAAAAAAATAATTAAATAAATGTTAGTTTCTTTTCCTATGAAATATTTCAAGTTAATGGACGAAAACAAGCTTTTTCTATTATTTTTTCCAACACTGTATGTATCTACATGCACAATTGGAAATACGAAAAAAAATCGTATATATGTATTTATAAAGGAAAAAATTCGATTATGCATATTATTCGCCGTTAGAAATAATTAAGAACAACAAAGTATACTTCAGATATGGAAATATTCTTGTTTGTAATTTTCGACAAATTCTTATGTGTTTATTTTCGATATACATACATATTTGCAAATTCTTCCTACTATTGTCTCCATTTTTTAAAATCTTTCAAATATGCTGTTAATGCAAAATAATTCCAAAATTATGGCCTCTATGTGAGAGCTTTAAAGATTTTAAAATCAAAAATTGTATTTGTCAGAGTTGCTTAAACGCGCATCTATATAAAAGCATAAACATATGTATGTATGTATTTAAAATTTTCACAAACGCGTTGTACTTCAACACACTATTCATCAATTTCATAGTCTTAAAAAAAAATTTCCTTAAAAATATTTCATTTGACGTACGAAACTGCAAAGAAAGCCAAATTGTTTTCTAGAAATTTTTCCAATTTTTTTTTTTTTTTTTAAATATCACGTGTGCACGTGAGCGAAACGATACTAAAATTTTCTAAATAAAATATGTAACGTACGAAGTGACTCTGAATTATGGTAGGTTAGGGTGAATACAAAACATTAGCGCTGTTCGGCGAGAAATGTCAGTAAGAATTAGCGAGTAACAAAAAATGTCAAAACTGTGCTCTCTCGTTGTCCATTAGCTCATCGTGTGCAGGACTATTTTGTACGCAGACGCTGAGTTATCAGCTAATTTAAAACAAAAATGTAATTGATTGAAAGAAGCCCAGAGAAAATTTAAAATTCCTTAGTGTGAGAGAATTACTGTTCTAGAACCGAAATTAAAAAAAAAACTTGGAATACCAGACGCGAATTTCAGTTCATTTAACTTGCACCATAACCTCAGTATACTTTCATTTCGATCACTTTAAATTGATGCGAAATTTGTTTTTGTATGATGTGTAATATTAAACAAAAAAAAAAATATGCAAAACGCTAAGCGTTTTTAGTTAGTTTCTATAAATAATTGTTTTCAAAGTTTGTATTAATAATTAAAAACAAAATAAGTATATGTTATTGCCACGCCAATATATGTATATGTAACCAAAATATGTTGGTTTATTTAATTTAGGTTTAATAAACCATTTAGCGATAGATTTTTCTTTGATTAATAAAAATAAATTACATACAAACATACATATATGGCTGACATTTTTTTAACGTAATAAGTTTTAGTATTGTTTATAATTTATTATTATTTTTAATTGAATTATTTAACATATACATATATATGTATGTATGTGTTTGTAGTATGACGAAATGTTAAAAATAGCTATTTAATTTTTTTATTTTTTTTTTAGACTGTAGTTATAGTTTTTTGATATAATATTTGATACGCTTCTTTAAGGCATTTTAATATATATATATTTTCTATTTTTTTTTTTCTTTTTCTTTTTTTTTGTTATTTTGTATAGACACTAAGTGTAATAGGTTTTTATATTTAATCCGGTATTGTAAACATGTTATTTACTAGAAATCTAAGCATTATCTATGCATCTACACGTATATATGTATTTGCGAAAATGTATATACATACATACAAATGTATGTAATAAGCAACCTAAGCTTCTCATGCACAACTAACTATGTACTTTAATTATCTTCTTTTTTTTTAAATTAATTATTAAGTTCATTGTGAATTGTAAAAAAAAACACGATTATTCACAAAATTGTACGCTGTATATACAATACATACATATGTAACTAAAATAAAATTAATAAATAAATAAAAATAAAAATAAAACATTAAATAAAAATATTAATTAAAATATAGTTATTTATAATTTTTTTGTGGAATTCTGGAATAAAAAAATAATTAAATAATTAATTAAAAATAATTATTAATTATAATTTTTTTTTTTAAGTTTGAGTGTGTGTCAGTGTGTTAAAAGGAAATACTGAGTAAATTATGTCTGACGCTGAACTTCACTTAGTCAGTCTTCCAGGTGTTTAGTATATGACTTTTCTGAGCTTGTTTCACGTAGTTGTGAGATTCACAAACAATTTTTGTAAAACTTTAAAGCTAATGAATGAATGGCTTATCTACTAAGTAGGCGTGTAAATACCGCAGCATGAAATATTCTTCTTAATTCGAATTTCATGCAAGCAGCTGAACCTGCTATATAAAAATAAAGCCACATTTTCTAACTGTAGTTCACTTAAAAATAAACGTTGCTGCAAAAAATAAAGCCGATTTGAAAGTATGAAAATATTTTTAACAATTATTTTAACAGCCATACTTGCTACGTGCGAAGCCGCAGTGAACTATTGTGACCCATCATTATGTGCGAACACTGGAGGCAATTTGCATATTGTGTGCAATAACGATGGCGTAAGTATTATTATTCCTTAAAACAAAACAAAAAGATTTAATAAAAGTGGCATAACCGATATTTCCTTACGATTGCGTGTAATAATGAGCTGCATGAATCCGAGTTTACTTAACTAATTCAAAAAAAAAAAACAAAAAAGAGTTTTCGACGATCTGTGCTTCGTACCAGGCTAGCATGTAATTTAAATGGGATTTCCAAGTGATTGAAGTCTTTTAATTCACATTTTTAGCAAATAGCATATCTAGCACACAACTCGGTTTTATTTTATTTTTTATTTTTATTTTATTTTTTTTTTTGTTTAACTATTATCCTTTCACCAATTAAATTTCATTTTGTGGTTATGTCAAATGTTGCACCTGTCAAAAAATTACACTAACACATGCTATTTACATTCGCCACAGAAATTCGCCGATAGTTGTCCATTGGATGCAAGAATGGTCAATTTAAAGGAACATATAAATCTCATTTTAACTGAACACAATGATAGGCGCAATAAATTGGCTGCTGGTAATATAACGGGTTATGAGAGTGCTATGCGTATGGCCACAATGCAGTGGAATGATGAGTTGGCCTACATTGCTGCATACAATGTTAAGAAATGTACTTGTGAATATGATGGTTGTCGTAATGCAAAGGAATTCAAATATACTGGACAGAATATTGTTGTGCAGGGTTATACGGGCAAAGAGACGGCATTCAGTGTTGCTGAAATTATCCAAGATGGTATCGAAAATTGGTTTGACGAGCATGTTATGGGTTCAATGCAATATATGAGGCATTATCCAAAGGATTTTGAGATATAGTAAGTTTCAACAAAGATGTGTTTGTATTTTAACCATTATTATTGTGCATATATGTACATATATTTTTTTTAATTTTCAATACAGTAAAGAGTTTTCACACTTCGCTCTAATGGCTACCGAAAGGAGTACTCATATAGGTTGTTCTGCGTCACGCTACAAGGAAGATCATTATCATTATGTGCTATTTACATGCAATTATGCGTCAGCCGCTTTATTGAATCGACCAATTTATTTGGTAGGCCCACCGGCTTCAGGTTGCAAAACTGGCAAGAATCCTAAATATCCAGCGCTTTGTTCCACTAGTGAAAAATATTAATAATTTATTGTTAAAAAATTAAAGAGGTGTTGCCTACATCAATAAAGTTTTACAAGCTCTATATGTTAATCTTATTTTTTTAAATTTATTTGCGTGTTCCTAAAAGTTGTTTAGATTTTCCTTTCGCATTTGCTTTCAAAAAACCAAACCAAGGTGAAAAAATGACAGAAATTTTCATGACGAAAATTGAAAATTTAAAATTTAAAAAATCTGGTTTCTAACCGAAACTTTCAAATTAGCGCGCATAATTTTAGGCTGAAGGGATTTGTCTTGCGCTTGTCAAATTTTGCTGTGTGGTTTCAAGCAGTGGTACCAATGAATACCTGTCAATCTTTCTCGGAAAATTAAATTGTCTATGCAAGGTTGGAAAATCATTTTGTTCTTTCTTCGACAAAATACTTAATGAATTAAATCAATTTGTCTATTATCTTCGAAATGTATTCAAAAAAAAAAAAACATAAATGATTCAATTCTTTGACATTATCCAATCAGCTGACAACTGGCAGCATACATTCACATCTAACTTCATCATAAATATTGGCGCGCTTTTTGTTTTCATTCGCGCACGATCTGACATTTAAAAGCTTTATTTGTGAGATTTTGTGCATTTAATTTAATAATTACCAAATATTTTCGTTGAAATTTGTGCAAATATCTAAAGGTATGCAAAGTACAGCAGTCAAAACGCCTGCTTCAAGTAAAAAAGAAGGCGATGCTGCAAAAAAATCGACTGGTAAAAAGCTTGTGCAGGCACGGCTGCCGTTTAAAATAATTCCATCTGGAACTCCTGCTGCTGCTACTGCTAGTTCAACTGAAGCCAAGGAGACAGAGAATTCAACGAAGGATGGCAGAAAACGCAAGTTATCTTTTGAAGGTGAAAAAGAAGATAAAGAAAAGACGGAAAATAGTGACTCGGATGCTTTACGTGGACGTTCGGCTAGCAAAGAGAACTTGACTATAAGCGCAAAGAAAAAGAGAACAGAGGTTGATGACGATGATGTTATATTATTGGATGACGACTCTGTGGATGGTGATGATGATGATAATAGTGTTAAAGTACTTGAAGATGGAGAGGACATTTCTGTGAAAGAAAAAGATCCAGTGGAAAAACAAAATACAAAGATGCTAATTGCAAAGCCAACTCCGAGTACAGCAAATAAAACTTCTGCTAAAAAAGCGTCTAAAGCGCTTAGTTCACCGCGCACGCCAAGACCAAGAGGAGCTAAGCAAACGGAAGCAGATACACCGAAAAGTGCAAAAGCCAAGAACTCCACAACACCCGGAAGTGCGAAAAATCAAACCAATAACAACAAATCAAGTGCTGGTAGTAGTGCAACAAAAGTGCAAATAAAACTACCATTAGGTAGTGTTAAGTCTAACAAGCGAAGGAAGTCGAAGGTTCTAGTACATAGTGATGATGAAGAAGTAATTGTTTCCAGCGATGACAACGCCGGAAATCCTGTAAAGAAACAGAAAGTAGTGGCAGATACCCCTAAAGATGATAAAAAGGTATGCATTGTCGATAAATATTATATAAAAATATATATATATAAGGGTAAGCGCAGTTAATTTAGTATTGTAAAATTATTTAATATGTAAATTGTTACCACTATTATTTGCAGGCTGAAAAACTTTTTAATTTGGATTCAGATAAAGCGTCTGTGTCCACTCACAACGATGCTGTTTCCATTGGGTCGGAGAAAAGCTCAAATGTTTTGGTGCTGGAAATTGGTGGTGATGAAACAGACCTAGTTGATTCAGAGCTTGATAGTAGGTGTAGTTCAGTAATTGTTAACTCAAAGCATACGACACCAGAAAGAGGTTCCAGTAATGCTACTACTAATAAAACTGAAAAGAATTCACCAAAGGAGCAACCAGATAATAAAGATACCAAAAAGGTATATCCGAAACGGGATTTAAAAAGCGATGATAAATGTAAAACAGTAGGAAATGTAGAAACTGGACAAGAACATAATACGTCATCAAAAAATGATCAAAAAGATAATAAAACATCTGCTAAGCCACAAAATGAATCGCCAGCGAAAACTACTCAAACAAAAAATGTTGAGCAAAAACAAGTTTCTAAAAGAAATCAGTCTCCAACTGACGACTCTACAAACAAAAACACTGAAAAAACCGGAGATGATTCAATGGTTATCAATAGTTCTTCAGATTCTGAACAAAGTTCATCTTCTGCTGGAGACGAATCCAAGTCTTACGCCGAAGAAAGCACTTCTAAAATCAACGCTACACCAAATCATGTCAAAGACGATAATAAATCAATATCGAAAAAGAACCTAACCCCAAAACAAATAAAACTTATGGAGCAAAGACGTAAGACACGGGAGGAAAAGGAACGCCGCTTACAGGAAGAAAGAACGCAAAAGCAGCGCGAAAAGGAGGCCAAGGAATTATTAAAGAAACAGGAACGTGAGGAGCGTGAAGAACAACGTCGCAAAGAAAGGGAAGAGAGAGATGAGCAAAAACGCAAAGAACGCGAGGAGCGTGATGAACAGAAACGTAAAGAACGTGAAGAAAAGGAAAAGAAGCGATTGGCCGAGCAAGAAGCGAAAAATGAAGAAAAGCGTAAGCGCAACGAAGCCAAAGAGGAGGAGTTGCAGAAAAAAGAGGAGGAACGTAAACGCAAAGAAGCCGCCGATTTGAAGGCAAAAAAAGAAGCTGAAGCATTCCAAAAGTTTTTTAAAGCAAAACGTACATTAAACACAGAGGCTGACACCAACCAACAACAAACAGAACCAACTGGGGACTATGTGCCTGAAATGCTTGCTTTTCGGCCTTTCGAAGTCAAAGGTGACATGAAGATGGCGCCTCTACGACGCAAACAATTAATTCCAGCTGCTAGACAAAAACTTGAAGTTTGTGTAGGAGCAGATGTGGAAGCCGCTTTGCAAAGTAGTGATTTGTATCTTGCCGAACTTAAAAGTGGTAAAATAACCCCGGGCATCTGGAGACGTATATCCGTGGATACAAAAGCATCCGATGACGATGTGCAAATCATAGGTTTTACTTTTCATAACCATATCGATAATATTAAACTAATATCTATTTTCTAATTCAGATGACGAACTAGATCGAGCAGGACAGGCGATTGTTGAAGAAACGCATGCGCCAATTGAACACTTCCGAACTAAATTCTATAAATTCCATGAAAACCGGCGACCGCCATATTACGGCACGTGGAGAAAACGTACTAATGTGATAAATCCAAGACGGCCTTTTGCGCAGGATACGGTAAGTTAAAGACCTTTTTTTTGATGTTATTAAATAGAAAATAATGCAATTTTGAAATATAACCGATACTTACACTCACCATCGTTTTGCAGAAATTTTTCGATTATGAAGTCGATTCTGATCTCGAGTGGGAGGAGGAAGAACCTGGTGAATCTCTTGATGGCAGTGATGATGAGAAAGAAAAAGAGTCGGAAGACGAAGACTACGAGGTGGACAATGAATGGTTTGTGCCACACGGTCATCTCAGTGAAGAAGAACTGCAAAATGAGGATGAAGTGCTCGATGCAAATACACGCGAAGCTCAAAAGGCCAAATTACAAGTTTTACAACAAGAGTTTGCGCAAGAGATGAAAAAGAAAACCGAGAAGATCAAGCCACGTTTAATCGGTTGTATTTGGACGGATGAAAATGGCAATCAACCAACGTTATGCCCAAAGATAATCTGGGACACTCTAAATATGCGTGCAATGTTATGTCAAGGTCCACCGCTCTTGGAGGATCCCGAAGTGCCGGATAAAAGCGAACCTGGCTCACCTACGTCTAATGGAAATGATAAAACGACCGAAAAGATAAAACCCATCAAAATCAATGAACGAATGCTCAACGACTTGGTGCGCTTAGTGCATGGAAATCGGCATTCGAAGAACTTCTTAATAAAAGAATTTATAGCCTATTTGGAAGCAAATGAAGAGTCGATAAAGAACGGCGAAGTGCGTGGTCCAATCAAATCAATTGTACGTGAGAAAATTGATGAGTTTGCTGAATGGACAATTACTGAAGCGACAAAAATAACACAAAATAATAAGAAGAAAAATAAGAAGCATCTCTGTTGGATAGTATCTGCTGATGTACTGAAAAAAATGGGTCTCGAAGATTTAGGCTTACATAATACATGGAAATATACATTACAACCGAAAATAACCGATAAAGGCGAAAGCACAAAACCAGATGTTGAAGCACAAACAGAAAGTGTGCCTAAAGAGGCGCCCGCAATAGCTGTTGTTGAAGAAAAAGTTAATGAATTGGAACCATCTGCCACAATAAAAAAGATGAAAAAATCTGCTAAAGAAAAATTAGTAGCGAGCAGTCTTAAGAAAGAGAAAAAAGCGAATAGTCATACAGAAATAACAAAATTCGCAAAAGTACTGTCGCCTAAATCACCGAAAACTCAGCAAAAAGTGATTTCGAAATCATCTACCGTTGAAATTCAACCAGCAACGAGTAAAACCACATCAACATCATCATCATCACCAGCCACACCCAAACCAGCAGCAAATGTTAAGAAGCGTGTGCCGTTGCTAATGTCTGTAGCGCGCGGTCAAAATATTCCAGAACCAGCAAAGAATGCGCTTATTAGCGAGTTTCTAAAGAAGTCCAGTCCTAAAAGTGAGACAGGCTCTAGCAAAACAGCTCAATCGCCAACAACTTCTACTGCAAACGAAGTGAGCGAAGTTGTGGAACTCGACTAAGCAACTTTTTGTAGTATATAATTTAGTTATATTTTTAGTTGTAGTTTTTACTTTCTCTTTAATATATTATCGTTAACGCTGTTGCTTTACCTACATACACGTACATTCTGCGCAAATAAAATTTATTATACTTTATACTATTTTATTCAAACACACGAATAGTTAGTGTAAGTAATATTTTTTTCTAATAAGTATTTAAAGTCCATAGACATACAAGTATACATACATACATGCATATAAATTCTTAGCATATGGTCCGTACACCTTCGTCACATGTACTTTAGTATCCCAAGTAATTGTTCTTAGGCTCAGCAAAGATAACCCACACTAATTATTCTATTTGTTATGTTTTATTGTGGTATTTAAAAATTTGCTAAAAACTATTTTTAGTTTCTTATATTCATTTATACATATACGGTCAGTTAAGATCAACTTTTGTATTTTCTTAATGTTGTTCTTGTAAAATACATACATATGATCAATTAGTTTATCAGTAAATTCGAAAGAAAAAATGTTGAGTTGAAAATTATTCATGAGAAATGAAATCATAGGGGAGGGGTAAAAACGAGAAAAGGTAATTTGGGCATGCTAATGGCATTTATATATGGTATAATATTTTTTTCTGGAAGGATAAATATTTTTCAGAGTTTTTTAGAATTGGCTCAAAGTTCCCATTGATGATGAAGACTTCCGCCGCTGGCCTTGCAGTAACCCATTCTTTTTTGTGTGTCTTTCTATGACACATATAATCGGAAATAGCGTCTTAAAATTAATTATTTATTTGCAAGAGTAAAATAAAAAATTTCCACACCCCGCTCACTGCACATCCGTCGACAGCATGCGGCCATCAAATCGTCGAAACCATTTTAATTTCAGCAAGCGATTATGTATTTTAGCACCGCCGAGATAAAAAATCAATTTCTTCTGCTCTTCGCCCAACTCTTCCGGCGCTTCCTTCGCTTCGGTTAAATCAGTGAATAAAATATCGGCCGCAAGTACCGCATGCAGTAAATACACAACACACGTTACAATGGCAGCAATCGCCTGAGTCTTGGAATAGCCGAAGAATTGATGTCCCATCTCTGCTTCAATAATTTCCACTTTGGCCGATAAATACATTAAATATAAATCCTTCTCAGCGTGATACATCGTCGTGACGGCGGTGATGAAGTAGCCAAAACTAGCAAAACCATTCCAAATGACTTCTCGCTTCAAAACTGGCTCGTTTTCCATGCAGATATTCAGGCAGCCAAAGAAGCTTGTGCAGGTAAATACCGAGAATACAGTTATGTAGAGGTATAGATCTTGAGAGACCGCCACATTCAGAAATCCCTCGATTTGTATGCCCATACAGAGGCAGCCCAAACAGCCCTCGATCAATTTGAAGCAGAACCAAATGCTGCGCATTGTGCTTTCGATGTAGATGTGAAAGTATCCTTCTTAAGTCTCCAAAACCGAAAGTTGTGTTTAATTTTCCCACAATATGGTTGTAATTATTTTACAAAATTTTTTCTTTCCCTAATTTTTTTGCTAATTTCAACTTCACTTTGAGTGACTTGATTGTATAAACTTGGAGCTTGAACATGCATACATATGCATTAAGAGAGGGGTTCTTGTCACAGCAAAATGTTCCTAAAATTGTTCCTTACATAGATGAACGGCTTCCTTCTGGTATAAAGCGCGGAGGGTCTTCAGATTGTCTTTTGTTTTTGGTAACAAATACTGTACGTTTTGACTTCAGTCTTCTTTTTGAACGATGCTCAAGGCTTTAACCGATTCCATATTAATACCTAGTTTAAGTGAAACTCTGTCTTTTTTGGACATCGCCAATAGTTAAAAAATTTACGAGGCTAAGTGTTGACCCCCATTGAATTATATGTCTTCACCCTTGTTGAAAGCGCGTGCTATTTCCTTTGTCTTTTTAAATACTTAAGGCATTAATTAGACTCCTTCAAAATGACGACCAACGAACGATGACAAAAGGAGTGGCTCGGAACCACTTTGCAAAATGTCGAAACTAGCCTAGAAGGCCATAGAACCCCGTTAGTAGACAAGTCCAAAGGTAACGAGCAACATGATACGGGCGACTTGACTTAGGTTCACAAGAAGCGAGATCATCACTCACTAGAAAGCGCGGCCGAGTAGAGCAGCACCTTCCATATTTAGAGAGGTGCCTAAAATCTCAATCGGCCAGAGCCCGAGCAGAAACAACAGCTTCACAACAACAGTCAAACCGTTCAGAGCATGCCCATTGCTATGTTAAAGGCATAAGGTCTGTGGGAGGAGCCTAAGGAGTTTCTGTATATGAGAGTGCTCCAAAATGGCGACAAGTAGTGATGATATCCCTCCTACACTCAACATTACCGATGTCAACGTTGCCAAAACAATCCGTTAAGATCTAATAACATCCCAGCCTTGATGGATTTCCTCAGATGTCTCGTAGCAGTTATTGCTATCTACTTAATTTAATTCGGTGGCCGTTTTTATACTTTATAAGCTCTTCGATGCCACATTTGAACCAGTCAAGCTCGCATCATTCCGGTTTCATTCATTGGTAAGTCATTCCTCCTTTGCCTTGAACTCCTCTTTTTTCCTTTTTAAACTGAGATTAGACCCTGTGGCTGATGTGGTGCTCATCGCTTTAATTTTCCGGTCATCATAGAAGGAATCTCACGATAGTCATCTGAATGATGAACTGAAGAAATGATATCTGGGTTCATTCACTGGCTGCAACAAATAAATGAAGAACTTCGTACGGACTCTACATAGAATGCTTCAAAGCTGAAGTTTTTTCATCCATTCGGACGACATAAAACCTGGTAAATCGATGCTGCTTGTGAGACAGATGAAATTATCAACTTTAATGTTATGACTGCCAACAGTGACGTGGAAGCCAAGAGATAATTCGGCTTGGCTTCGCTCGCTACCAGACCCATTCGTTTCACTTTCTTATTCACTTCGGAGAAAGCAGAAGTAACGACGTGGCAGCCTCCGATGATTTGAATTCGTTGGCTTTATAACCGCTGAACCAATTTGTTGTGTCCGTCTTGATGTTTTCCCAACAAATGTTGAGGCTACCGCCTTCGAACGGCTGATGTGTTTCGATGAAGTAGTTTCTTCATATCAAATCAGAAATACACACGGAGGGGGTTAATATTGCCTGTCGGGGGGCGACCTTATTTAAAAGAATTGATTTTAGAAAACATTATCTGCAAAATTTTCATATAGCCGGTGTTGAAACTCAGGACCCTATGCATTGTAGCACGGTCTAATAACTAAGTTTTCCCCAAAAGGATTTTTGGAAATGTTACTTGAGTGGTAGGCCTTGACTGAATAAAATCTGGCTCGTCCCGGTATTGGGATCTCAGTCACCTCTTACGATAGCGTAGCCTATCCGTTGCTAAATCCTTGAAGCCCCTAACCCGCAGGTTTGAACGCTAACTACTCGTCTACTGCGCCAGCCAATTGGAGAGTCGTTTTTGGAATAACTATTAGATCACTTTTGCTTTGAGATTCCTCGCTGCTGAAAGAAGAGATCTCTCCTTAACATATTCCAGATGGTAGACTTCAAAACGAATTTACCAAAAGATCAAGTTTTTCCTTGGTCCTAGGTCCCAGCTGTTATTATCACTGTTCCTTAGCACTTTTCACTTAGAGACTAGTTTTTAGAAGGCGTCTTCGAACATCGAGTGGGTTTTAAGGAAAAAATTCTGTTTTTATTTAAGGAAAATGTCCACTCATTTTGGAAATTTCTAAATTTTTTTTTGAGATTAATTTACACTAGACTTGAACCGGTCCTCAAATCAAAAAGAAGTAAATTGAAAAATCTTGTATTTTTTTAATTTTTCTTAATTTATCGACGATGGCAAGCAGATCAAGTCCGGAGCCAGTCCGAATGTTTACAACAACAAATCGACAAGGCAGGAAAGCCGTTACATAAGCTAGTGCAGTCAACTTCCAGCGACATTGTATGCAGTGCGGAAATATCCTTTGTACGTACACACATACATACATATATTCATATTCAAAGTTTTTTGACTAAATTGAAATCTGCTTTAAAGCTATGAAAGTGCCCAAAGATGTAAGTGAATTAAATATCTGCCAATAAAAAATACAAACAAAACCGCCTTTCCCAGGTTATTTGCGGAGTGTGCAAGAAAGTCTTTTGCTGTGCCGAATGCCGTTATAAACACGAAATAAAAATACACGCCATTGTCATAAAAAAGCCAAAAGCTCAAAAACCAACAACAACAAGCAACAGCACAGAGTCCACCGCACAGGTGACTGAAGTGAAGAAACACGAAATAAGCCAAATTTATCTCTTCTGTCCGCTTTGTGAACGCAAGCCGATGCCGCTGCAACGTGAAATGTATGCCGAGATGTTGGCGCATGTGGAGGAATTCCATATGCCGCTGCGCTGTCGCAAGTGCGCTAAGGTAACTATGAATGGCGTGTGTGTGAAAATTCACATCATTACTTGTATGCTTCCCCTCTCTTCCCCCACAGGTCTACAACCGCATCGATGATTTGCAGAATTTCTCAAAATGTACACACACCGTCAATCCGGTGTGTTGTTACCCCGAACAGGGTTGCTACAATCAATTCGATCACACCTGCGACACCGTCACTATGCAAAAGGACTTGGCCAAAGTGACTATCTCGACGCAAACATCGCCGCTGCGTCGTAACAACGATGAGTTTCACGAGACGCCAATGTCTGTCATCAATCTACGTTGGAAGGCCAAGGGTAAGCTGACGCATGATGAGTTTGTGTATGACAGCGTTTCCTCTTTGAAGAATATTTCATCGATCAGCAGTGGTTCACTGCGCCGCAGTTTGGACGCTATGCTAAAGCCGAAAGGTCAACTCGTGCGCACTACTTCGACGCCGGTGCACGCCGAATTGCTGTGCACCAAACATACAGAACGCACCTTCAACGCCTCCGGTGGACAAGTGTCCAGCATTTATCATAGTGGCGGCGAAGCTGACAACCATAGTCCTGCCTTGGCTGCGGGCGCAACCGCTACATCAAATGCTGCCGGGCAGTCACCAACCAAACAGCATTTGGAAAGCATTAATCGCTATCTGAAGGTTGGTGGGCCGCGTGGAAAGATGAGCGCCGTAACGCCATTACGTCAGGTGATGTCGAAGAGCATACAAAAAGCCTTCGCTGAACATGGCGGCTTGCCGTCGACGCGTGTCAGTGGCACTGATTTGCCGCAGTTGCGTAAAAAGATGTTTGACTCACACGCCACGGAGAGCAGTTGCAGTTCTGTTGGCTCGCCACTTGATCTGCGTATGTCGCCGGTCGTGCGGCGCACTCATAGTGAAGTGCAAACAAGCCAACATCAAGTTTACAATGCGTCAGAAGAGAGTAAGCCCACTACAAGTGCAGCACGGAATGTGTGTCATGAAGTTGTGCGCTCAGCGCAAAGGCTCACCACCACCGAATCTATTGTAATTACACGCACCAAACACTTGACCAGTCTAGAATCTGCGGAAGGCAACATAAGTGAAGCGAGCAGCTCGAATGCAACCAAAAACTCGGATAAACTGACCACATCTTCGACAAACTCAAGCAGTAGTAGTGGCGTATCGAGCAACAGCGGCAGCTCTGTCTACAAAACCTGCGAGAGTATCGAAATCATTACGGCCACCACTGCGATGAGCGAGGTACAGCAGGATTACTATGCGGTCAGTGATAAACGCGACAAATCAGTCGAAAGATTCATGCCCGCTATGGAAAATGTGGCACAGATTGTTAACTATAATTTACCGCCAATTACACCCATCACACGCATTCCTGGTGCGCTGATAAACAAGAAGATCATACGATTTGATTCACCCTGCGAGGAGGAGGAGGAGGAGGAGGAAGAATTAAAGAATTCAGCGGATCAAGAAGATGACAAGGAAAACATTAAACCCCTTGAAAATGTAACTACCCCCATCAAAAACACGATTGCGCATACGTCACCAAAGTGGGTCCAAAACAACACAGCTGATGCAGGTTCAAAAGCCATAGGAAAAGTTACAGAAACCCCACGCAGCACTAATTCATCCATTTCGGATGCCTTCTTTACGCCGAGTGCATCGCCTCTACCAAGAAGTAAACGGGTCGCGTGCCCGGAAGGGTCACTGAAATCACATAAGTTTATCGAACCCACTACAAGTCGTGCGCCTTTGCTTAGTAAAATTGACAGACGAGCTGCCTTCGATCGCTCTGAAACCGTAACTGATAGTGACATAGAGAATGACGTGGTCCAACATGGTGGTACATCTAAACATCAAGATAACCGTAATACTTCAACCGCTTTGGGGCGATCATGGTCATTTGGCGCTTTACTGGGTTCCGTGATGCGTTTAAGGACGGGTAAAGGACCAGCAGTGGAGAAAACCGAAACTCAGGAGAGCAAAGATTGTCATTCGAATTCAGTAATTAAACGCTGCGCTTCCATAGCAGGTAAGTTGGATCATACGTATGGTAAAACTTCTTTAATGGTTCGTATCAAAAAAAGTCGGTTTTCTGAGTAGGGTTTTGATTTGATGATTTAGAAATCAAATCGGTATTCCTGTCTATTATGTCGTAGAACTTACATCTTACTGTAAGCTATGACGTTCTTAAGAGGTGAATAAAATTCAGAGCCCTCAAGGTAGACTCCAAGACCGGTGCTTAGTCCGTTACCACAAAATAGATGACACAGAAGACATTAACGACGAGACAAGTTGAGGTATTAGCCAGAGCCGAAGTGGTTAGTGTATTCCAGAGATAGAGGTTGCTGAGAAAATAAAGAAGACACAAAATATAGATATCCCAGGAGGAAACTGCACCGGAAACAGAAATTTTAAATGAGAAGGTTTTGCGGCACATGCTAGACGGAAGCGATGATGCAAATTACAACGAAATGTAGAACTCAAGAAGCAGTTCGAGCATAACCCTCGTTTTAACTGAAAGATAGAGATGAAAAGTGTCAGTTAATTTGGATATTTAGTGTGATTCCCTAAGACAGAAATATCTAGTTAGTGGATGGTCGATATTCGGTTCGTTGTCGTTGTAGCGTCTATCCAGCCCGCTAGAAGGCAGGCGAGACTAGTCTACGTCATCGGGAGGTCCAGGGCCCGAGCTGCTTCGATGTTTTCCGACCAGGTGGCATGCGGGGTTAAACGGGCAGGTTTAAGAGGGCATGCAAAAAGATGGTTAGTATCGTGCGGGGACTCACAGGACATATGTACGTTGAGGTCAAGTTGCGATAGGTAGGAACTAAGTCGATTACAATGTCCAGATCTCAATTGAGCCAGCCTGCTCTACGTACCGAAGTTGACCCGGATTTTATCGAGCCAAGGGCTGTCACCCTTTCGCCAACCTAACCACGTTTATGTCATCAGGTATTACTAGTCCATTGTCTTCGTTCTCAGTGCTATCGGATGTCATTAAAGGAGTACAAAGAAGAATAACGACTAGCTCCAAAAAGACTTGAAAAGTTGAAGGAACGATGGGGTTGTCTCGCTTGATTTCAATTGTAGAAGCAATCATTTGAGGAAACTTTTATAATCGTATCTTTGCAGGCTCCCTAATACGGACACAGTCCTTGGCTGATGAGGATGAGCAAATGCATAATCAAAAGCGTAAACGATCATATACGACTGATACGAAAACGGGCGCTAATCAGACGAGGCACTACAGTGATCCGCTGTCACCAACTATGGAGAACACTTTACGGACCAAACGTTTTCGTATACAAGGACGTAAGCCAATAGATCGAATGCGTAGGGAATTTTGAATTTTAGAGCGATTTTTCTTTTATATACTCGTGTTTGTAAGGAATTTTATGTTCGATCAATTATTATACTCTTATATTTAGTGATATTCTTTTGAATTCCTAACCTCTAACTTTTTAAGTCGCCAAAGAAAAAGTTTCAAATATTAAGTTCATTTTAAAAATGAGAAACTAATTTAGTATTCTACGAAGACTGTATTTTTTGTAAATTAAAATTGTCATTGCATTTATCGCACACGATGAAATAAGAAAAATGTCTATTTTATACATATATAATTTTATTATTATTTAAGAAAATAAACCTTTACTTGCAAATACACATCGTCCTTACAAACAATAACTTTATTACACAAATAAGTATGTAACTATCTATTTTAAATACAATTTTCATACAAGCTGAAGCCATCTCCAACCCCATACTATATGCCACGTCGTACTGGTTTCGGTGCGAAGAGTATTTTAGCCGGCTTGCACAACTCCAACTCAGTGCCCGGTCGCACAGATAGACACAGTGTGATATCCACCGAAGAAGCCTCTGTCCAGACGCTGTGTGAGAGCAATATGGTGGTACGCAAGCGCATGCTCGTTTCATGCTCACCCTGCTCGGTCATAATCTTTTTAAAGTCGGCGAGTTTCGGCACCACCGTATGTACATGCTGATCGGGATATTTAATTTTAATGCGCATTTCTCGCTTTTGTGTTTCTTGCAAATTGTCGAATTCGGCCACAAAAGGTAATGCAGCAATCAGGCCGGCTGTCACTTTAATAACATTGTCCTGTGCCATTTGTGCGCAGGGTTCAATAATACGTGCCACACACATACGTATATTGATATTTGCCGGTGGCATACGTACAGGTGAAGCGCTTTGTACCAATGGCAATATTTCACGAAATACGCGACCCGGCTTAGGATCGGGTATATTGCCCAGTAGCGAAAGCAAAGAAGTTGTGAATGGATCTGGTTGAAAGTCCTCCTTATCATCGAGAAAGTTGCTGATATCTGCGGCTGTCTGCAGTAGCATCTGACATGGACCGAGCGCACTCTGTGAACGGTCGCGCACGATTAAGACCAGGTGCAGAGCGCAGGCGCGTAAACAGATTTGTTTAACCAGCAACATATCGCCATAGGTGAGACCCGAGAAGATATGTTGTAATTTCAAACAATTTCGTATAAGTTGCGCCAAAGACTCTTTAAGTGGCGCCCGGCTACGCTGCGTTGTTGTGCAGCTTTGCAATTGGTCCAATTGTATTTGCGCTGCCAAGAATGTTTCCAAAAAGTTTGCAGTACCAAACATTTCCGGGTCAATTTCACCCAAACGCTTCAAATTGCTCTGTGCCGTTTTCAATAATGGAACCCGCTCACGTACTACATTAAAAATTTCGTGTATATGCTGAAGAATTGTATTCAAGTATTCGCGAGAAGTCTCAGCGCCTTTCAGTGGATTTATAGGTTTAGTGGTAGACGCGCCTTCAATGGGTAGCTGTGGCACAATTTGCGGCATTGCATCTCGAAGATAGGCATAATGCTTTAGTGTGACGTCGGGAAACAAACTGATCAAAGGCACCAAATGCTCTGCGGCATTGAAAAGTAGAATCAATATACAAAGATAAGCGGGATCTTCAACATCACGTTCAGCGCTATCGAAAAATGGATGATCTTGCAAAAGGTGTGAAGTGACAGCCATGCAGAGATTCGGATGCTTCTGACCGATTTTGCGCATGCAGCCGAAAGTTGAATTTTTATCTTGCGGATACTTGGAAAGTACATCAAGTAATTTTTGTACCACCATTAGAAGACAGGCCTAGAAAAAGAACACATATGATTTTACATTTAATATAATTTAAATTCAAAATAAAAATATCCACTTTCACTCACCTGGGTTGAAACACGGCACGCACCCAACATCAGGTGCAAACCTTCACGCACATCAACCGAGTAATCTTCTAACGAGCTCAGCATTATTTCCAGCTGATCTTCACGTAAGACTATGTGTCGTGCAATGGCGGTGAGGCTATAGATAGCCTTCAAGCGCACATCTTCAATTTCATCATTGAACATATCAACAAGAAAATCTAAGCAAGTGACCGCGAAATCCGGATTACTTAAGGCCAATTTGCACATAGAGTCTACTGCTGCTGTACGCACTTCTAAAAATTCATCTTCCAAGCCATGTACCAGCGCTCCGCAAGCACCGCTCGCCACCAACGAGATAGATTTGGAGTCGAGCCGCTCTTGTGGCGCATCATCGGCCCAACGCTTGCCAGTAGACCATTCGCCACTTGCGACCAGTTGTGCGCCTCGCTCGTGTGCTGTTTTCTTTCGCCGCAAATTACTCATCAACTTTTTATCCAGCGTTTGATGAAGAAACTCGGAACTAACTTGTGTCATAAGACCTAAGTGCTCAGCCGCCTATATATAATATTGCTTTAGTTTTAGATTCTAAATTCAGTTGTTTATAAAATATATAAGCACATACTTGTGTTCGTATTTGTATGGAGAGATCACAAAGTGCGCCACAAACTTTACCAAATGCAGCATCAATCAAACGCGTTTCCTCTTCATCATCTCCACTAGATGTAATATGATCCGGATGACTTATGCCAAGTTGAAACACCAATTGTAATGCTTCCTTTCGTACACACTCATAATCGTCTTTCATAGCCTCTACGGCTCTTTGATACAAGTTCGGGGATAATGTAGCGCCACGTTCACCTAAACATAGTATGGAACGTAACGCCTGCGCACGCACACCTGAATCCTGCGAATCTGCGTAATGTCCTATCAAATCCATAACACCCTTTCTCGCATCAATTAGTGTCACAAATGCAGACAATACCATTAATGCATATTTATGTGTATGATGTGAGTCAGAGGACAGCTGTTGTTGGGCGAAGTGTGCGATTTTCGTAACATGTGTTGATGGCAATAGTTTTAAATTTTTTATACCAATCTTATGCAAACTATACAACCCTTGTGCAATAACTTTTTGAGACCGCTCTTGTTTTAAAACGGCAATAATACCATCTACCAATGCATTGACTACTTCGGGTGCACGTATATCAGCAAAATCTGCCAGCAGTCCCAAAATTTTCACACGCACAGTAGTATCGCCATCGCGTTCATGGCGAAATATATCCACCAAACGGTGTATAACATCCTGTGCTTCGGTAATTTGTGCATTTTCTAGTACGAGCTCATCCGCTATTTTTACCAACACTTCCAATAATTCCTTACTACCTTGTGCACCATGACCGGCCGGAACTGCATCCAACGAAGATAAAATTTGCAATAACTGGCTG
Organism: Ceratitis rosa; assembly: GCA_037013455.1. NCBI lineage: Eukaryota > Metazoa > Arthropoda > Insecta > Diptera > Tephritidae > Ceratitis > Ceratitis rosa. Next base: position 16,177,420 of record JAWMAG010000008.1, on the reverse strand, counting down.
CCTGTATTGTTTTTGACTGTTGTTTGGATTCGTATTTTTTTCGAAGGTTTTTGGGAAACTTCTATAGTTTCGGTAACCGAATGCGGTCTTTTCACCGCGGTGGCCATTTCGTTATTAATTTATATTTTAATTGCACTGCGCTAAAATTATTATCAAAACAAACTAATTTCCAAAGTTCTTCTTCTTTTTCAAATGCGCATTCACAATAGCAGCAAAGAAAAATCAACGTAATAATATCGATTATTAATAAAGCTAAGAATTCGATATATGGCTTACGGTGAAAAAGATTACTAAACTGTATTAAACGACGAGCAGTTAAAAATTTGTCTTTTCACCGTTATGTCATATAAATGATTCTAGCATCTCTGCGAAGATTCTAACAAACTTCGTTTCTTACGTATCACAAAAATCTCTAACCACCAACAATTATAATAACGCAACAAGATATTTTTTATGTTATCGATTTTATTTGACGGTTTTATAGTTTGGTTAACGCAAATGTAAGCGTCCAAGAAGTATATATATTACAATGCTTCAGAAAATATGTAAAATAATTAATTATCAAATGTATTTAACTAAAACTTTACATATGCATATGACTTTTGACATAATTTATGACAATCTTGTGTGATAAAAATTAAGCCTGTTTATGAATTCACATATTTTAACAAACTTCAAAAGATGTTTCTTGTTTTAATCAACACATCTTACAACTTATATACTTTAATAAAATTATTAATTAATTGTCAATGCATATTTAATCTTTCCTGCGTTTCTTCTCTGAGTTGCTTCGATCACTCTTATCTTCTGAACGCTTTGGTGCTTTCTTGGCCATATTCAAGAACTGATCCAAACCAAATGGATCCTCCTCCTTTTCAAACTGCACTGGGCCAGAACGTTGAGCAGCACCACCAGCACCACGCGATGTACCGGAAAATTCTTTATCAGGTACGAAGCGTTGTGTATTCACTATACGATCTAAATCTGCTCCATATGCATCATTGTCTAACTGTTTGCTTGGACGATACAAGTGTGAAGCCAATGAACTGGAATCACGCCAGGGTTTGTCATACACGTTATAGGCCTCATCGTCACCGTACCCTGAGTCCATACCCTTTGTTGTGTTGAATAAACGTTGATCAAACATGGTTTCTCCGTTACCCGTTGATTTCGCTGGCATACCCAATGCTATTTGTTCAGATATATCACGCTCGCGTTCGCGTTGTAATTTGGAACGCTTTTCTGGTGCGGCACGAGCTAAATTTCTATCGCGTTGCCGCTCGCGATGACGCTCGGCTCTAAGTTCATTACGCTCACGCGTCTCAGGATTTGCTGCAGCTGGATCTTCAGGTTGTCGCAAGCCAGCTCGCTCTTCACGTGCACGCTGTGCCATCATTCTTAACATGTCTTCCTTCTTTTCCTTTTCTTTTTGTGCCAATTTCTTCTCTAGTGTAGCACGCGCTTCTACCGCTTCTCGAGCTTTACGATCTGCTATGTACAAGGCTTCAGCCATTTTGGCAAATTTTTCACTAATATGCACTTGTTGTAAGCCACGACCATCGGCAGCCAACCGCTTATCCAGTGGAATAGTGTAGCCCTTTGCGTTTTTCCAATTTGATATGCATGGCGGTATTTTCCATTCTTTTTGCTCTTTGACCGTCACTTTGCGGGATGGCGAATGCAAAACAGGCGCTGGAGGTGATGGGGGACCTCGAGGTATTTTCTTGTTTATGCGGAACTTTGGTGGTTCCATTGGGTCCTGTTGCGCCTCAACCATACGGATAACACGTTGCTTCGCTCCAGAATTGAAGGCATCACCTTGCTGCGAGGGCGTGTAGCGTATATATTGAGCTGGTGCCGTTTTTTCAGCATGCCGTACAGGCATAGCTGCAGCAATTTTGGCATTTGTCAATTTTTCCAGTGCACGCCTGGTGTCTTCTGTCGTATCGGCAACAGTTTCAGCATCAGGACGTTGCAATTCTTCAGCATCTTCAGCCAAAACCTCAGCAGGAAGTAATTGTGATATTGAAGAATACACTATCTTATCTTTACCATGACCTTGACGGGCAATAGCATCATACTTGATTTTTCCTTTCTCATCTAAGCGTACGGCTAGAGCATTCGATTTTTTATTCAGATTAGATGGACTACCCATGCCCAGAGGATATTGCGCAACATGAATTTCTGGAAATGCTCCACCATCTCCAAAGTCTGCTTCCGTACGTGGAATCCAATCTTTACGTTGGCCGTACGGTGGCGCAGCAATTTTTGCTGACACCAATGCACCCATAGGTGCACCGATAATTTTTGATTTTTGAGACACACGACGTTCATCCTCTCTGTCCCAAACCGGGTTCGAAGGCGAAGGCAAAATACTGGATAAAGACATTTCACCAACTTAATCACACCGCTTGCAAATTAACAAATTTAACAATGATAGAATAATTTATATGCGTATGAAATATCACCAAACTTCCACGCTTGACAAAAACAAACTGTCAAATAAATGCTTGGACGAATATTTATATATGTGTGCGTCAAACTTCACTCACTAAATTTAGAGTTGCCATGTAATAACTATTTATACCTAAACTGATATACACAGTGTAGTTGTGCGGTTTTAATCCTTTTATTCAAAATTGCCTTTCCCTTCCCTTATCTCTTTTTCCCTCTCTCTATCACCCTCTCCCTCTCTCTCCCCTTTGTTGTACACATATCTTTTTAGAATTCAGGTAATGTAAAAACAATACAATTCAGGCAAAGAAATAAATTTCAAAAGAAAAAACTTAGTTTTTATGATTTTCAGCCATTTCATTACTTAATTTTGATAGAATAAAGAAAAGGAAATAAATTTCAAATTACAACCTTAAGTTCATTGTCAAATAAACAATGGTATATAATTTCTTAAGAAAAAATTTAGCTGGTGGAAAATAACAAAGTAAATTTAATTTGTGAAGGAATGTGTAAAAAATATCTGCAAGATGTAGCAAGAATACAAAAACAAAAAGCCTATGTATTTTGTTTGTGGAATCGTAGTTTCAAAAAGTCAAAAACGAAAATTTTTCAATGTATTTTGTTTGTGTAATAGAATTTTCGTAATGTCAAACCCTATTTCTCATTTATTTTGCTTGTGTAATTTTTTGAAATGGAAGGAAGAACAAGCAATCATATGATGTGACAACTTCACCTTCTATAAATTCGCCGTGAGTGTGCTCGAGCAGCTCAAAAATGTTCGAGCAAAATCTTGAGCTCTAATATACATATAGTAACAAAAACAGATCTGGCTTTAGTAATTTGACGAATCCGATTTATTCCCAGGCGCCTTCACCAATGGATTTTTATTTTTAGCTTTATTTTACGACAGAAATACAATCGCAGAGTTTGACATTCGCTGCCGAAGGGCGACTGTAATTAGAAATATTATTTTTCTATAATTTTGGATGTTGGTCGAATCAGGACTCGAACCCTGGCTTTCTCTTTTTATTTACTTTTGGTCACAAATATTTTAAGCTGTATTATACAGCAATTAAATATATTTTCCTGAGCAAATTTTATAATTTGTGGGTTTTTTTTTGCGTTTCGTGAGGCTTACGATCAAATAATAATCGTACGCTGATGTCAATTCATCGAATAATTCGAGCGCTAACAATGTAATTCCAATGGCGTGGTAATATGCTATTATGTTTGTAAATATGTATGTACATATGTTTTTTTCATGCACACAAAGAATTTTATAATTTTTGGAAGCTTGTATTTTAATATATTCTACCACATTTTAAAAAGACTTTGATGCTAGTTTGTGAATAAAAAAAATTTCAATAAGAAATTGTGACATCAATTTTATTTCGTTAGTATCTACTATATAGTATATACATATGTACATATATACATCAAAGTTTTGTACAAATAAATTTACAAACATGCTATGCCTGACAACAGTTGTTTGTGTTTGTGCGCGATGTTATGTGTGCACTTTGCCAACGGCCACACATCTGCCCCTTTAGCTCAGTGGTAGAGCACTGGTCTCGTAAACCAGGGGTCGTGAGTTCAAACCTCACAGGGGGCAACTCGAAACTCTCGAAAAGTTTCAGCCCAATTTTTTATTTAAATTTAATAAATAAATTTTTAATAAATGAATTTGTTTATTTATTTATATAAGCTAGATTTAAAAAGCTTCATTTTAGTTTATATTGCAAGAAAGTTTTATTACCTAATTTCTTTCAAATACAAAGGCTGTTGACATGTAAAAAAATATTTTTAATTTTATTGTTCTGCTCATTCTGCTTAAATTGCAATGTATGAAATTTATTATTTGCTTATACTTATGCAAATTTTTATATTTTATGCTTGATGTAAATAAACAAATGTATGCTCAACATAGGTATGTATTCTGTCGCTGTGTAGTAAGCTCGGCGCAGAGATTTTTGTTGCTTTTGTTTCATTTTTCTCTCCGTCGTTACTTTACTATGTTCTTCAAACAAAAATAAATTATGATAAAAACAAAATGTAGGGTAGTATAAAGAGGTAGTAAAACAGAGTTGTTTCTGTTGCATGGATTCACTAGATATTGTTTTTAACTAACTGAATATTATCTGCATTGATAAACTTTGACGATAATTAACAACGAAATATATTATTAGTGTAAAAGTCAGCTAAATTAATGACTATTTGTTATTTACGTATCCTCAATTAACAATTAATTATGCAAAAATGTATGCTAGCTGCGCTTCAAAGCAACCATGTAAGTAGTTTTGTTCTTCTTCTTCTACTACGTAGTGATAAATACAAATTCTGTCACTCCTCTGCTGAATTTTGTTAATTTCATATCTGCTGTGAGTGTATAAAGTTCGTTTGTCTTCGAAATAATTTATCTATATGCAGAAAAACGCAAAAGAGCACAATATAAAATTATATTTGCGATAAATTTTAAACGGATGGTCAGTGGAAATTATAAATTATATATAAATAGCGTACAGAAAAGAATTGAAATAGTATAAAGACGCCTATGGAATAAAAGCAAAAGTAGTTTTGCGGACAGAAGAAAGGAAGAAAACAACAAAATTATTGAACGAAAGGTGGAAGGAAAGATTTTGGGTGCCTAGTGTGTCTGTTTCTTGTTGCGTAGTGAATCAGCTAGAAAATTTTGCCTTTGTGCGGACTTTTAGGTAATTTCGCAAAAATAAGCAATGCAGTCATTTAACGCTAAACATACCAAAATTTAACTTTAAATATTTCAAACAATTTCATGTTATATTGAAATTTGCAGGCTTATTGATCTATACAACCACCAGCTAGAACCACCCTGTGCGTGCATATATATTAAAAAAAAAAATACAAATGTATAAGAAGAATAGGTAATCGCAGAAAACGGGAAACATGGTTCGGTTTTGCTTGACTTTTGTATGAAGTAAGCAGATTCAGATTCAATAGCAGCAAACGAAGAAGAATATTGCAGGCAAACAGGCAATAGAATATATTCATACCAAATTATACATTTCACGCGCAGAGATTGACAATTGATGGTAACAGCAGCACTAGAAACAAGACTACTCAGTGTATAAGAACTTTGTGAAAAAAGACAAATGACTAAAATTGTGTAATTTGGAGTGTATTATTTTATTTTAAAACTTATTTTTTTTTTATAGCAAAATACCATTTGCGTGGTAATTAACTGTTTTGCATACTGCCGCTATAATAAAATTAAGTTTGTAGGATAGACAAGAAAAAAAAAACACAGCTAAACCAAAGGTACACTCAATAAAACCTACGCATATAGAAGATAAAGTAGAAAAAATGCAACAAGATTGTAGTGAAGAAAGTTGGCTGGAAGAGCAATGTCATCGGGAGATCAACGCCCAACACGACGAGCACGAACGCGACTATGCAAGGCATCGTGATAGTGCCTTAAGTAATGTATGGGGTGCATTTCAGGATTCGGCCACTGCAGTGGCACATCTTTACAGAGGTGAGTTATGATTCCATACATTATAACATAACATGTGCTGCAAAAAATATACTCTAAATATATTGCATGTATGCAAGCTTTAAAGTACCAAAATCGAATCCTCACATGAAGTTTCCTCATTACTCTTACAATAAATTGGTAATTGCTTATATGTATGTAAATGCACTCGTATATGTACTTATGTAGGTAGAAAAGTCAATATCGAGTCATACATGTGCATGTGAAACATTAAGACTAAATGAAAATTAGTGACCATTGCAGGAGTCACCTTTAGTGATGAAATTATATACTTATATGACCTTTATATGATTAGATCGCTTCTTCTTATGCTTGGCATTCGCTTTTTACCATCAACTTGTATATTTATATGTAATTATAGTTTTTTGTTTGGAATGATAAGTTTCGTCTTTAAATGCTTATATAACCCCACTTTTAGAGGAATAAATAATTTGTTAAAATGTCAGTGCGTTAACTAAAGTTCATTGATGAGAGCCTCAAGCTTAATTATAGAATAAAATCAATTATAAATTTATCTTTTTGATGTAATTATGTTTATCAAAGGATGAAAATTCACAATTCGTAGTAATTGAAAATACAAAAATAAATAAATTAGGAGTTTAAAATGTATCCTTTTGCATTAGATTTTCTTGCTTTTCATTTGTTTTTTTTTAATTGATTGAAACATTTCTGCGATGTGTGGCACATATGCATATAGTACATACATAAATATATCCGTCACATGAAATCAAGTAAATTCAAATACATACGCATACGCAGGTACATATGTATGTTTGTGTGTGAATAAACATTCTATTGCACATTACGTTTTACAATATTACAATCTCTTCGAAAACAGCTGTTTGAAGGGTCGTCGAACGCCTCAACACCACACCAAAAATGCATTAAGTTCATAGGGTTGTTTTTCATGTGTTTAATGTTCACTTGTAGGTATCTGGAAAAATTGGTTTCAAGAGTTGGTGTGCTTGGGTTTATATGTAGTGTTCTAATATAATTTTTCTTTTGTTCTACTGCAATCTACGTCTTTCATGTGGAATACGCATGTATGGGCTCATATGTATTTATGTATGTATGTATGTAATGACGAGGTAGGACGAATCTCACTTCTATACAAATTTAGGTAAAGGGCATATTAATGTGGTTCCTTTATTTAATTTTTTTTTTTTAAATTCAATATTGTTCCTTTTTTTCTAACAATGAATCATTAATCAAATACATACAGATGTATAGTATATGCCTGCACTTACTTATGTATGTACATATGAATGTATACGAACACTTGTGCATTTGTTGCATGTGCATTTACATAGGTATATACCATATATTTATGATTCCAACAACCTCTTAGGGAAAATATATATTTGAATGCCTGTTAATAAGTCTTTGTGGACTATGCCTTGATTTTGCTAAAGTTCCTATTCTCATCTTGATGATAGTTATCTTAGTGATACTCATTTGTTTGTATATTTTGCCCTTTTTACTATTTAAAATGTGATTAAAGTAGTTACACTTCTTCCACAAGAGTTCTTTGTGTTATAAATCTGCATATATTCATACATACATATGTAGTATGTACATATATTCATATATATTATATTTACATGTGTTCGTTAATTTTCAGAGCGTTCGTCAAATACGTATCCTGATACTGGCGCATTATGGCTTCCATTCCAAACAGCTGCGGGTACTGTAACAACGCTTTACAAAGGTAAGCAAATCGAATCCTACTGCATATATTTTAAAATTTAATACTATATTTAATTTCTTTTATTCTGCTTTCACACAAAAACAGAAGCATGCGATGGCGTTAAACGTACCAGTGACTCAGCTGTACAATGCGGTTATCAACGGCGTACACGGGAATTGGCTGACTGGGCAAGAAGTAAAAAACGTCGTATGATACGTCGGGAGGATCTTTTAGCCTATCTGGCTGGCAAGCCGCTAACAAATACAAATCGTCGGTGAGTCGCCGCTAAAGTGGCGAAATTAACAATAAAAAAAAAAACAAATGCAGAACACGCTACAAAACAAAACAATAACATAATCTATACAAGCATAATAACAAATGAAAAAATGGTTTAAAACCACTTGCTATAACATACTCTCTTATATTTCTATTCCACAGTTCACCAAAGCCAGAACATTCGCACAATCACTCAAGCCCCAGTGCTGTGTTCAATAACAACGCTTCGCACCATGCCACACCGCCTCATGTTTGCAGTTCACACCATCATCACGCTCAGCATCAACATCATCAAGCTAGCGGCGGAGCTGCTACTAATGAGCCAAACAATGACTTGCACACATTTAAGGAAGCTCTTGTCTTACGGCCACGGTAAGAATTATTTTACTAAAGTCCTTTCTTATAACGGTTTTTAATAACAAAAAAAATGTATTGCCTATTTTTAGTGGCCCCGAACTATTTGCATTTGTTGCCAACGAAATCGCCCGTCACTGTAAACGTCCAGCCAGTCCCATCGACGATAAAATGGACATCTGCCATTACAGCAGTAAACGTCAGCGTTTCATGTAGAATTTTTTTTTCATTTAACTTAACTTACAAAGATATATAGTTTTAAAGCAGTTTACGCATAATATAACCATTCAAATGGCAGTCATAAAGGATATATAAAAGCAACAAAATAAAAAATTAAACGATAATTTAGAACATCTCAAGGAACTATAGAAACCTATTAAATTCACAATATTGAAAACATATTCGGTGCTTCTTGGCGGCAAGATTGGCAAATAATGAAATTAAAATATAAAATAAAAAAAAAAAATAACTAAATGCGCGATATGCTCGTTTATATGCTTAACGTTACTTCGACACAATATATCCTCTTAACTAAAAACAGAAAAATATATGCGCTTGTCCAAGTATTTTACTTTTTTTTATTGTAAATTTGTTTATATCACTATACTCCTTTAACAGCTTTGTTAACTTTTTCGTACACTTTTGACACTATAGAGAGCTTTTCTTCAATATCAAAAAAAAATTTTTTTTTTTAATTTCATATAATTTATGAGTATTATAGGTACAATATTTTACATTTATTGTGTTTGAAAAATCAAAGTGATACGCGCATCAAAATTTGAATTTTATTGAAAAAGATACATACATATTATTTGCTACTTATAATTATTCACAATCAATTATTTGATCACAAAGTAAAGTGATTTGTTTTAAGCATAGTCACTAAAATACGCTATTTCAACAACAATCATATTCATATGATGTAAATGTACTGGCTTCTCTAATCATTTATATAAGCTTAGAAATTTTATTGAAGTTTATGTACGAGTACATTGAAAATTGAAAAGTTAAGAAAGAAAAATGTGATGTAAATTATGCACACAAATATTTAGAATTTAGTTTGAGGTTTGTTAAAAAATTGTCTACTATTTAGTTATATATGTACTTGTACTAAGTGCTATTATTTAAGCGTTGGGATATTTATATCAACAAAAAAAAAAAAAAAACGAAAGCTCTCGTATTCATATGCTATTGAAATCTGTACGTTGTAAGCGTATGTAATTCTATCATTTAAATGATATACATACATACATACATAGGAATGCATGCGCGATGTATAAGCATAAAATAACAACTTTATGAAGAGAAATAATACATCTAATGGAAACTAATAATTGAAGTGTCATTTTATTTATTGCATTAAATATTTTTAGGTTTCTTCTAAGCGACAATTGTGGTTTATCTTGAATTTTCAAACAAAAAAAAAAAGAAAAAAAGTGAAATTTTACTAAAATTATTTTATTAAGCAAATATTCCCGGAGAGTTAATTTTTCTGTACTTAAGGTAAATTTTATTCCAAATACATGTGTATTTCCGTGAAAAGAGAAGAGAGAAAGAATTCTAGCATAAAAACAGTTTGTGCATTTTTGACAAATATTTTGCGAAAATATAATTTTGGTTTTAAATTCCAACTGAAATGCATACATATATACTATAGTTTTACAAATTGCATAGGAAGTATATAAATAACTATGTTCTATACAGCATTCTGAATTGTTTCAAAGGGAAAAGACGATCGAAAGAATTTTCTTGATTATTAGTAATACACTTATTAATATAACATAGATAAAATTTCTATTCTCAGACAGAAAATATTCCCGTAATTCGGCAAATTCTGAATTTTTTCTCTTTGTTATTGAAAAAAGTTTGACACGTCGTCCGTCTTTTTTATAAATTGTAGCATACTTTTAGGCGTTAACAGGCAATTTATTACCAACACACCTAACATTTAGTCTCTGAACACATTTTTCATTTAAGAAAACCCCACGACGGAAGGATGAACTCTATGAGATATACGGCGACATAGATTTAATTGGGGCTTTGGAACTGCTGAGGCGATATTCGTTCGAGGTTCTTCTTCAAGTTGTGGTATACATCTACATGTTTCTCCAATAAATGAAGGGAGGGTTTCTACTAAGCCGCCTCCGAATGACCGATGGTCTTTTATGTGGAGCCTTTCCCTGCCGAGGGGCGACCACAATTCGAAAAATTAACTTAATTTTGTATTTAAATTAATATTAAGTAATTTTTTTTTTAAATAATAAAAAAATTTTGTCAAGCTCTTGGGGGATTTAGAGGTCTGCTGGCAATAATAATTTAAGTAAACTTCGAAATTGTGTTCATATTATATAAAGCACGTAAAACTAATAAACCGTTTTAAGAATAGGACCCTGAAAGTTCTATCGAAAGATTGAAAAACATTAAAGATCAGAAAGCCTTTACTCAATTAGGTGATGAGAGACACAACATTTTGCTTAATCTATAAAATTTAATTAAGCCTATATAATGCGGCTCGAGCCCTTTGCCTGAAATGAGTCGAGCTTGAACTAAAATGACTAAGTTAGTGAAAGTGTTGATACCCTCTCTGTGAACGACATTTTAACTATGATACATGTAGCGGATCCGTGCTCTATTACTACACTGAGTTTTTAGTCCAACACCGCCCTCTAAATAAGCCTGGGAGGCAGTTCTCCTGCTTCTACGTGCCTGCAAGGATTAGCCCCCATGTTTTCCCTGATTATGTGTATATAAGCCGTTCTGTATAAATGATATGCGACGTTAGCACGACTGCGCCAATTCTTGTTGTGTTTAACGAAATTTCGAAAATATTTAATTTCTGTAACCTTGATTTACATAGCGAATGCTTTCGAAAAGTCGAAGATTAGTGCCGGTGTTGCTGCGCAATTGTTGGAATCTAAACTGTTGTGATTTTGGGCTTGAATACCCGTAATAAGAAGACACTTGTTTACAATTGGAGATAACAGGAAAATTCCACCAGAGGACGGAGTTCTGGATTTCCAATACTTTACCCATTCCGTCTGCTAATGGTGGAACTTCGCGTCGAGCTTGTAGAGAACCGCGAGCTCAAGGGGTCAGCTACCGATCGCTTTAGCGGAAATAGTAATGTTATTGATATTGAGGTACTAAGGTATAATATTATATAAACTGTTATTTTCATATAGTTATCCGGTTAATATTGTGCATCATTGAAAGCTCAGGAACACTTGAATAGAATGAAATACGTAAGTATATTTTAAATATTCGAAAGAATTTTACTACAAAATTAGTTTAAAACAACTGTTAAACGAGATATTCCAGTTAACAAACTATAAACAATTTACTAGAAATATATTTATGTAGACATATACTCATACATACGTAAACATATTGAACTTTATATCTTAACTACGTATATTAAAGCACCAACTTTGTACTTAACATAGCCATTTTCGGTAAGTATCATCCATAAGATGATCAGTGAACTTATCTATAGGGCCAATTATAAGTGGAATTGAACACAGGCCGATTGCGGTGGGCATAATTTTTCTAAAAGCTTTCTTAACATCTGCTTTGCGTAATAAATATCCAGTTAGCCAAGTTATTCTTTAAAGAAAATGTATTCAGTCACATTGGATTTGATATTTTCTGAAAATATATACCTATTGATTGTAACTCCAGGAATGATTACGGAGGCAACCATTTGCCAAGTGAATACATCGCCAGTAACAATAGCTATCTGCTTAGCACTGCTTCCACGTTGATGCTCTCTAACCGATTTGTCAATAGCGTCAGCACACACATATGCAGTAGCCATTAAGTAGGACGCGCGCACCACATTGCGATGTATAAGCGGACGGAAAGCTTCCCCCACTTCATTGGAGTAGCCTATATGTGATATAAAATATTTTTTAAAGTGTTATGTTGCGTTAACGTTTATAAAAATATTTGTGAATAAAGTGTTTGGTGAATTTACACACTTCACTAATATTTTTATTAAAAATTGAGAATTATATCTTAAGACTTACCTAAATATCTTAACTTGCTGTCCCTGTACAAGTCATATTCTTTACTCATTTTTTCAAAATTATTGTAGCTGGTTATATTTTACAGCAAAAAATGGTACAGTAGATTGTTATATAAGAATTTAAAGATTTATGCGCAATTGAGCACTTACATTGAGTCTGCTAATGGCAATTAGATTCACTTGTCACCGATGCATCAACTTTTCAAAGTCGCATTCTTTTCACTTGTTATTTGTTATTTACTCGTGTCCATATCTTTATTACATCCACACAACACTTTTGCTTTTAATTTATCAAATTCAATTGTTTGCAAAGCTTTGCCCAGCAATGTTTTTTTTTCTATTTATTAATTTTTTTTTATGCGAGCAAAACAAACTCGAACACAGTGAGCAAAACAAAAAGCATAAAAGTCCAAAGTGGCCAGAAGGTTTAAATAAAAAAATCTCTTATAACCTTATTCTCAAGAGGTTAACTGTTATCGATTCGTATATTAGGGGTTACTTTTAAGGAATTGGGATAACTCGTACATAACTATAACTATACAGCTTCGTCAACTGACTTGTTTTCAGTAAGGAGTATTCGATTTTCTCTTTATGGAACATCTTGCTACTATCAGGCACTGCCACCTAAGTCTGATAATCCTCATCAGTCACATTTCCAAACGCTGCAAGTCTCTTCAAGTGAACCTCCTTCATGTCGTTTTCTGGTCTTTCAATGAATGGTCTCTATACCACGTATTAAGTCTTTAATAACCTTACGCGAACCTTCCTAGTTGCTTTGCGATTTCGGTACAAACCTCTATTTCATTTGAAATTAAAAAGCAACTCTATTTCTCCTCCTAAAACCCTTCGGGGTACTTTCTATAACTTTTTGGATATTAGTACGACGTCAGGATTTGAACCCAAACCTTCCGAATGGCAGTACGCAATGCTAACCACTCGGCTACCGCGGCCGGGCTTTTATCTAGTCACTCATTTTTTATTTATATATATTTATACAAAGTCTACTCTAGCTGTTGTTTTCCAACTCAGCTCAGTTTTGGGTCAGTGCTTGCACTGTAAGCTGCATGCTCGGAGAGACATAACATAAGAAAATCCGTAGACTTTTTCTTACCGTTGTACGAAGGATCACAACTAAAACTTAGATCTACTTCCATATACTCCTTGATGATTTCCTTTAGATCGCACTTCATTTATGGGCTAAGGTGGAAATCCAGACCAATCATTACTTTATCAATCATTTACTTTTCTTACAGCTTGGGTGCTCTCACCAATTGCTGTTCTCATCTCGGCTCCGGGTAATTTGATTACCTTTATAGTGATAAAATTAGTTTGAATTCCCATGAGCTTTAATATTACTAGCCATCATTTCGATTTGAGAGAGGAACATTAAATTGCAGGGCCATCATACGCCCCTTTCGGCTGATTCGTTAAACCACTTTTTGGCCTTCTTGATGGTTGAACCAGTACAATTTTTTTCCTCGATTATTTTTTGTTATTTTGGTATGCTTTTTATTTGCATTTTCCGCCATTTAACATTTTCTCCCAAATGTTTATTAGCAAATTTTTGAAGTGCACTGTAATACAACCGTGTTAGAGAAACAGAAGATGCTAAGGCAACCCATTAACGAAAGATGGATATGCGATAGATGTCAAAATGCGCGATAAATCATAAAGAAAAGTGTGGAACAAGTAAAGTCGGATTAGAGGCATCTTTTGTGTAAATTCTATTAAAATTGTTCATTTTGGAGAAATCCAGCTAGTAATTTGATTAATTCCTCTTTGGATTGCCTTATTTGTGAATACTGTACAAAGGTATAGTAAAACTAAGTGGAAATATATAAAATTTTAATCACATTTTACACTTGCAATGAAAATGACCTGCAGTGTATGCAGTAAAATGCGAAAATATTTTGGTAACGTAGATTAGTCATTGCCTCAGTTCAGTGTTGATTTATCGAATTAAAAATTACACATAATTTCTTTATCTTTTTGGGAAAAATTTACTGAACGGACATAAACATTTAAAACAAGTTGTAATAATTAAACAAATTGAATTATGTTTTTGCTCTGTTTTTTGTTTGTTTAAATTACAGTAGCGACTATCTCGTTAATGATGTCATTTGCATGAATGACAACTTAGAGAAGGACTTCTATTGGAAAATAATATATGCGTAGAAGTGTATAATATATTGCTTTTTATTGTTTTCGTATTTTTATAGCGACGTGTCGAATATGGCCTCCGGTACTACTTTGCAAAAGGCTATTGATTTAGTGACCAAAGCCACGGAAGAAGATCGTAATAAAAATTATGCTGAAGCGTTGCGACTTTATGAACATGGCGTTGAATATTTTCTTCATGCCATTAAGTGTGAGTATATTTGCACATACGGAAGAAAGCTTGAAATATACTAGAAAGCTTTGTTTACTTGTACAGATGAGGCGCAGGGTGAGAAAGCCAAGGACTCAATCCGCGCCAAGTGTCTGCAATATTTAGATCGAGCTGAAAAGCTTAAAGAATATCTGAAGAAAGGCAAGAAGAAGCCAGTTAAGGAAGGTGAATCGAGCTCGAAGTAAGATACTCATGGTTTTTCTCTCTAGCATGTAAAAAAAATTCATTTATATTATAGAGACGACAAAGATAAAAAAGATGACAGTGACTCCGATGGTGAAGATCCTGAAAAAAAGAAATTGCAAAGTAAATTAGAAGGCGCAATCGTTATTGAAAAACCACATGTAAAATGGTCCGATGTAGCTGGTTTAGATGCGGCTAAAGAAGCTCTAAAAGAAGCTGTAATTTTGCCAATTAAATTTCCGCACCTTTTTACCGGCAAACGTATTCCGTGGAAAGGTATCTTGCTATTCGGCCCACCTGGTACCGGCAAATCATATCTTGCCAAAGCTGTAGCTACAGAAGCGAATAATTCAACGTTCTTTTCTGTCTCCAGTTCTGATTTGATGTCGAAGTGGTTAGGCGAATCAGAAAAGTTGGTAAAGAATCTCTTCGAATTGGCACGACAACATAAACCATCGATTATATTTATCGATGAAATCGATTCCATGTGTTCCGCACGTTCGGACAATGAGAATGACAGCGTGCGACGCATTAAAACCGAGTTTTTGGTGCAAATGCAAGGCGTGGGAAACGATACAGATGGCATTTTAGTATTAGGCGCAACTAATATACCCTGGGTGTTGGACTCAGCTATTCGGCGACGTTTCGAAAAACGTATCTACATTCCGTTACCGGAAGCACATGCACGTCTGGTTATGTTTAAGATACATTTGGGCAATACTACTCATGTACTAACTGAGGCTGACCTAAAAGAGCTTGCATCGAAAACGGATGGGTAAAAAATAAATGAACTTAAGTTCAATAGTATTCTGAAAATATAATTAATGCAAATTACAGTTACTCAGGCGCTGATATATCAATTGTTGTGCGCGACGCTCTTATGGAACCCGTGCGTAAAGTGCAAACCGCCACACATTTTAAGGTAATTATGACATATAATTTTCCGCTTGATGTAGTAATATCAATATATTTATAGCGTGTAACTGGCCCATCACCAACAAATAAAGAATTAATAGTTGATGACTTATTGGTACCCTGTTCGCCTGGCGATGATGGCGCTACTGAAATGTCCTGGATGGACGTGCCCAGCGATAAACTATTTGAGCCTCCAGTAACAATGGTAAACTAAAATAAAGTTCATAATGCGACAGATATAAATATATATATTTTCGTATTTAGCGCGATATGCTGAAGTCTTTGTCTCGTACAAAACCAACTGTTAACGACGATGATTTAGTTAAGCTGCGTAAATTTACCGAAGACTTTGGACAAGAGGGATAAAGAGAATACAAAATTCTAAAGAAAAATTATTTTATTATAAACATAAGTTAATACTGTATGCAAAATGAACGATTGTTGCCTATTTGATAAAAAGGAGAAAAAAAATTTCATGCTCCAGGCTAATATTATTTTTAAATAATTGGATAAATTCGACATATAATTTTCACTGTTAAAAAGGATTTATACACATTTTCGTAAAAAAATTTATTACTTTACTTTTGTCTTAATTCATTGCATTTTATAATTCTATTCGGAATGACCATTGTATGGAACATACTCAAATACAAAAACAAATCCTACAAAACGCTGAAATTGCCTTGAAAGCAGGAAAGAAATCTAGCGCTGGTAAACACTTAAGAAAGTCAGGTATTTTTAGATAGAATGTGGCTAAGCCTATTGGCTAGTTGATTGGAAAAATGAATCAATTGTAACAAAAATGTGTATGTAAAAATTTTAAATTCTCACGCTTTATTTCAGAAATAGTATACATAAAGCTATACCTATATAAAATTAGTATTTAATTGTACTTTATTTTTCCAAAGTGGGTATATAGCAATATATTCGAAGGTCACCAGCATTTCATTCATCCGGGTTACTTTCAATAACAAGCATTGGATCTTTTATATCATAAAAGAGAATCATTTCCTAGATGAAGAGAAAACGCACTAATTAATCTCCTGTATTAACTGACTGAACTTTTAAGCTCACTTGACACTTCTCCAGATTTAGCGTGCAAATGGCTTGAGTAGTTTCTTTGACCGAATTCACCTCGTCGCTATGTACCAACCGTACATGTGGATAATTGTCCTCGCCCGGCTCGATCGCTATGAGATTATCGCGTGCTAGGAAGGCAATTTGAAAGGCATTTTCAACGGTATTCATAAAATTCTTTGGATCGATAATGAGCTTGTAATATGGTATGGGTCGCTTGGAATTATTATCTAATAAACGACGCAATTGGCCGCCGACAATATTCAGTTTATTGGCACCCTTGTCCTTGCGCTGTAGTTTATCGACACGTTCGGGCTGTTTCTCTTCCGCCTAAGCAATGATACAATGTTATTTGCAATATATACATATATAGACACATTTTTTTCGATAATTTAATTCCTTTAACCCACCTGCTCCGCTTTCTTACGTTGCTGTCGCTCTTTCGCTATGCGTTCTTTCACTTCAACTTTATATGCACCAAGCATAGAGGATTTCGCACGTGCCATGCGCGCTATAGAGCATGCGATCTCCGTCAATGGTTTCCAATCATCTTCTCCTTGTGTGGCAACGGCTTGGCGCTGAAAATAAGAAAACATTAGAGCATTCTTTAAATTTTACTTACTTCTACCTCTAGGCTCACAACTTACGATAGCATTTTGATAGATTTGCTCACTGAAACTTCCCATCAGCGAACTCTGTTGGAATACTTTCGACATTAATTCGTGATTCATTTTAAGCAATTGAGCATCACGCATAACTTCGCTGGTGTTTTCAGCTCGATCGGTGATGTTGCCCTCGCCATGAATAATGTCTGAACTTTTCACGACACTGGATAGTTGATTCAGTGTATCTTCGATACTTTGCTCTGCCAAACGTGTATCTGCGGAGCAGACGAGGTGTATATAGATGTTAAATGATATTTCCGTTTCCGTTTTCATTAGAAAGTACGCAATATGACTGCGGTTCGTTATTTGGACGATGGCGAAAAAAAGTCAATTGCGGACAACAAGTGATTTGTGTCAATAGAAGAAAATCAGTAAAGACAGGAAGGTAGGAAGGTGCACAACCTTAAATTTCTTAAATTCTGGGGAGCGTTTTAAGAGTATGTTTGCTTCGTTTATTTATAAACCATTCATTAACTAAGTAAATCACAATCATACTGCATGAAGTTGAGAAGTGGAAATAGAATTGGTCCTTACGCAACTTGATTTATAAGTTTTATAGTATATATGTATGTATGTATATATATTTTGTATAACTTAAACACGCAATATATCCTCCATAATGCATGCATATAAAAGGTTTATTTTGGGTTATTTTTTCTATTAATAGGAAAAAATGGAGGAAGTTTTAGGTGAATTTTAAAAAAGTTTTTGATTTTAAAGTTAGTAAAGCATAGCATAGTTACTAAAATAGCAAAATATATTAAAAGTTTAATTCAAGTACTATATACATTCATACAAATATATATAAATACACTAATTTTTTTTCTATAAATATGCTGTTGGCTTGCCTTTTTTACTTTCATTTAGAAAATGTTCGATTTGTTAAAAGGACGTGGCTACCGAGAATTAAACTCACGCGATGCACTGATTTACTTATTTAATACACTCAGTTTTGTGGGCTTAAATCCAACAGCACATTGCCGGTTGCTGTATTACTTTTACGGAAGTATGATAACGTTGTTTGTTGTTGTGCTATCACCGTTGATATTTAATATTGGTTGGATACGTGACAGAAATGTACTTTCCATTATGGAGATTTTAAATTGTGTACAAGCGTCTTTGAATGTCATTGGTGTACCCATTAAGAGTATAGCATTAATATTGTCCTTATATCGTATACGTAGCGTCGAGCCGTTGTTGTTGAAATTGGATGCGCATTACTCTAAATTGGATGATGTAGTTCAAATCAGGCAATGTGCGATAATCGGTAATCGTATGGTATTCGGTTACATTGTTCCTTATATGATGTATGAAACACTAACTGTTCTATCGGCAGTGTTAGGTGGCCATGCGCCACTTACACTCTGGTTGCCTTATGTGGATTGGCATAGATCGAGTAGGGAGTACTGGCTACAAGTCTGTTTTGATGCTATTACGCTTTTCTATTTGTTATGTCATCAAATAATTAATGACTCCTACCCAGCTGTATACATTTATATCGTACGTACGCATGTGCAGTTACTTGAACGTCGTGTTAGTCGTTTAGGCTATGTGCCACAAAAGAGTGAACATGAAAATTGTCAGGAGTTACAGGAATGCATTGTCACTCATCAGGAAATACTAAGGTTTGTTTACTCACTAAATAAGTACATAATTAAATAAAAAGGCCTAATTTTATTTCTTATAGATTGGTGCATATTGTACAGCCTATAATATCTGCCACAATGTTTGTTCAGTTTATTATTGCCGCAGCTATTATGAGTATAACCATGATCAACATATTCATTTTTGCTGATTTTGCTACACGCATAGCTTCATTCGTTTATTTAATTTGTGTATTATTGCAAACTGCTCCGACGTGCCACCATGCATCCTACTTGCAGGCTGATTGTGAAAAACTTTCAACGTCTATATTTCATTGCAACTGGATAGCGCGGGACAAACATTTCAAAAAATTATTAATTTGTTTTTTGCAACATTCACAGGCGGATATGCCACTAATTGCCTTAAAAATGTTGCCAATAAATTTGGCAACAAATGTATCGGTAAGTTTTTAGCTATGATTTTCATGTGCATTATTTTATATTTACATGTTTCACAATTACAAATTTCTTTTTGCAGATCGCTAAATTTTCGTTTAGTCTTTATACGTTTATTCAAAAGATGGGTCTTGGCGCACATTTGAATGATTAAAGATTAACACGTACCGTAAGAATTGATATACATTTAATATTGAGCATATTATATTATAAACAAACAAAAATGCAGGTAATTGCATTTAGGTACACAAATGCGTATGTCATAATATTTTATTTTAATTTTTGGTTAAATGACTGTATAACAATAAAAGTTTTTATTGAAATTATTGCGCATCTAAGTATCATAGGAACCTTATATTTTACCCGAAACATATTTATGCGATATTTGTCAATTAAAGTATAATTCCAACTATTATTTTAAAAAGGTTTACCCTAAAAATGACATAAATTTCAAAAATTGGACTCCTTCGGGATGAAACATCAACGTATTTCCCAATCTTAAGGCAAACCAGTTGTGCCTGCAAATTTTCCTAAGTTCTGATATGATTAACATATTCGTTGAGCTGTGGGCAATTATTATTCTAATCATTTATTAGTTTACTCACTTATTTCTCTATTTTTGTCAATTAATTCTCTCAAACGCTGCTTTCGTTCCAGCGGTTGTGAAACATTCAATCCATCACAGGTATTGTTCATTATAGTTTTCTATGAACTTCAATTGGAAAACTATAAAATAACACAAAAATTAAATTGTAAACAAAAGAATTGCAGGGCGCGAATCAAAATAAATAAATTGTTTGGCAAAATGACAGTGCTTCCACGCAACACAGGGTTTACAATGTGTAGTGCTTCCAAGTTTTGTTCGCTGTCAAATTGTTAACAAAAGCCAAAATGCTGTGCATAAAATGCACTAAAATGAACAAGGCTTTTTTTCTAGCCAATGTAGCCGGCTTCTTCATTCGCTGAACTATGTATGCCAATGCCATGGTACAACTCGTGCGAAATTATCTTCGACATCGAAGTTATGACTGTCTACAATGAAGTGGTAGCTGAGTGGCGAATGCGATGCCTATTTGCTTGATGACAGGAGATATTTCGTTTCGTCCTCCATATTACCAGAGTCGTTCGTTATGCTCAAGTGTGTGGAAAGCAGAACTAACGGAAAAGTAAAGTCCTCTCCGAACAAACAAAGACTAAATTCTACAAGTTTCTCATCATTCCCTTGCTATTTAGTTTATGAGTCAGCCTTGAGAGTTTAAGGATTGTTTTGCGGTAATGTAACGATGCGTTCTATGAGATATTTGATGACAGTGACATACTTCAGCGAATTAAGAGATAACGGCTTTTAGCGCCGTACGGTTATAAGACTGGAGTCCTATTTTTAGTTCGGCTGTAATCGAGTATGGAATACCAACAGCAATTAAGAAGCGTTTGAGACAACACCTTCGCCGAGAGAGATTTATAGAAAGAAAACTGATGGATTTTGCATCACGATATCGCAATGCTCTTTTTGCGAACGATTTTCTGGCTGAAAATTACACAAATATCAGCGAAAAACCACCCAGTGGCTGATATGACAACGATAACTTCTTTCTTTTTACAAAAATCAAGTTACCACCTCGAGGTATCCGTTTTGAGTCACTAGGAGATATAAAAGATAATTTAATCCTTTCATGTGGAACTAGCGACTTTTCTTCCACAATGCTTAATTGTTAGTTCCGCTCTATTGAGACTCGGACACGCAAACATCTTGAAACTTCTTGTAAAAAGTACCGCACATTGGTGTATGGTTCTCGGAGCGTTCTCTATGATGTTAGGGACTTTGGCCAACACTATTATAGCTATATCATCTGCATATGCAAAATTAGCATAGGTGCTCTCCCTTTAAATTTTTCAGCAGCTGGAATGCTACAAGAGTGAACGCAGTCATTCCACGCCAGAGGTCTACGACACGAGATAATTCGCTCACCAAAAGTTTTTTACCATAAAAGGATTTTTACGTCGCTCTAAGGCATGTAGCGCCGTCTGGTTGGGACCAAAGTTCGTCCACATTAACATCCTCCAACTTGAAGAAGTTAATAAATACGACACTATAGCGTTACCCATTGACTATAACATTGTGACTGACTTCATTTTTGAAGAAATAGGGACCAATGATTCCCTCTGCCCATGGAGTACTGTGACTTTTTGGGGGCGTAATCATGTCTCAGCAATGACTTGAGGTTTACCATTACTCAAAATGCGACAATTTTGTTTATTAATGTAAGCTTTATCGCTGAATAAAATCTTCTTGTGGAAATCGGGATCGATGATTACCTCGTTTTGGGCACATTCATTGCTCGTGCGTTGCACTTGATGGTCGTTCGGCTGTAATTTCTGCATGGGCTGGATCTTGTAAGCCCGCGAACCAAGATCCTTTCGCAAAATCTTGCATAATTTGAATGCGCACAGCTCCATTCGGGTCTTCTTCGATACTCTGCTCCACAGCACCAATAAGTCTGTTCATTATGAAAAGGCAAACTAAACTGACCAACTACGAGAAATGCATTGTCGCATTGAAAACCATAAACCTAAGAAAACCACCCTTTATTTCTAACATTTCTCGTATGCACAATCTATTTCTTTCTGAATTTCCCTTAGCTTGTAAAAGACTGATGCGACGAACTCCACTTATTCTTGCCAAAACCGCAAAATTACTTCCGTTATATTTACTCCAAAACTAACGAAGAGCGTAAATAAAGAGCAACATATACAGCGGCTAAAGAAATGAAAAAACTTTTGAGAGATCATAGCAAGTAGCTCCAATCAAAAGCGTTTACAAAACTACACTTTTGATTTTCCATAAGTTTTCTATGCCTCCAACCAACTATGGTAAACAGTCACCAAACAATAGTCGCCGCGTTCGGTTCGTCTTCTTCAACAGTACGCGCGCTTTAGTTTGCAGTAAGCCGCGATCTCGTTTAGTGTGTGAGTGTGTGTGTATGTGGTAAAATTTAAGTCGCGAGTGTTTAACCGGTGTGCTGCAGTAAGCAAGAAAGGGCGAAACAACGGAAAGCTTAATAGCGAATGTGAAAAGGTGATAAAGAGTATGACAAAAATTTGTTGCAAAATTTTTATGTTTTTTTCGATTTTATTTTTATTTTTGTTGTCATTTTGTTTTCATTTCATGCGTTTGTGACTGATATCCAAAAAGTGATGAGAAAAAGTGTGTGAAGAAATATTTTATTTATGCAAAAAGTGAAGCAATGTTTTTTGTTTTTAATTTAGCTAACGTGTTTTAAAATAGTTTTCTATTTTATTTCAATTTTATTTTTTGCAATAAAAAGTGTTTTTTAATATAATTTTTAACTTTTTCTATGATTTATTTTGATATGAGATCGAATTTTGATGGAAATAAAACTCTGAAATATTTGCAGACGACTTTCACGTTTTGTTGCACACGCATTAGTACGTATGTACATACTTTTGTATATACCATACATTTATAGGTATGTGCATAAGTTACATTGTATGTGTTTGTTTGTATTGTATGTGCACATCGGTCAAGGTAGTGTGCGCGTACTCAGCAGTTGGGCGCTTCATTGATGTGTTACTATTTGTAAGGTGAGTACGAATTGGACGTAGTAAAAATGTGAAGTAAAAGTGTAAAGAGCTTAACATATTGAGAGTAAAAATTATATGGTAAAATTTTCAATGTTTTTATAATTTATTTTCATTTTTTTTGCATATCAAATTATTAAATAAAAAAATATTACTTTATTAAATTGGATTTATTACTCACTTCATAACTATTTTCTGGTCTAGTAAAAAGTAATCAATTATTTTTGCAATGCATGACTTTAGTGATCTGTATCTCCCATTCTATAAGTTGCCCTAGATGACGTCAGAAAGTATATATTTTATACTAAAAAAGATACTGGGAGAAGTAGTGATGACTTAACTCAGTAGTGTTTGAGTCCATGTCACAGGGAAAGAACGTTATATTCTACAATTTTTCTTCAAAAAAAAAAAAAAAAAACGAAAAGGCAAATCAGGCAGCTGAGACCGTGTATAGTGTTTATGGTCCTGATACTGTAACAGTCAATCAAACACAATTTCGGCTTCGTCGATTTTGTTCCTATAATTTTGATGTAAAAGCTGCTCCACGTTGAAGAAGGACAATTGTCGAAAATGTCCATAAAATAATGGAAATCGTCGAGTTTGATTGCCCAGCAACAAAGCATCGCACAAAAAACAGTTTTGAACCACTTGAAAAAGTCTCGATAAACAAAGAAGATTGATGCATGGGTGTCACATGAGTTAATGAGAAAAGACCTTATGCACCGAAGTTCCATCGGCAAATCGCTGCTGAATTAAATTGAAACAAAATCTACCCATTTCTGAAGCGGAAAGTGGAACACTTACAGCAATGTCAAACGTAAACGGTCTTGATCGAATAGCAGTGAGCCGACAGGATTGACGGCCAGCAAGGTTTAGTTGTGCGTTTGGTGGGAGTGGCAAGGAATCATCCACTAAGAGCTGCTACCCTATGGACAAACTCTTAATTTTGATCTGTATTGGTGGCGATTGGACCGTCTGAAGGAAGCAATCACCCAAAAGCGCCCAGCTTTGGCCAACAGGAGTGGTGTTGTGTTACATTAGGACTAGGCCAGACCACGCACATCGATAGTGCCTCTCCAGAAGCTTCAGGAGCTTGGTTGCGAGGTTCTCATACATCCATCTTATAAACCGAACCTCGCACCAAGCGACTGATAAAAAATTGACCTCAAGAGAAGTCCTTGCATATCGATTACCCCAATTTTTTCTCAATAGGGACAAGAGTTTCTATGAAAGAGGTTTAATGGCATTACTTCCAAAATAGCAAAATGTTATCGAGTAAAATGGTGCATATTTGACATAAGTCGAATAATTCTAACTATGGTCGGTCGAGCTCCTCCTACAGTTTGTGGCTTACAATATTTTTCCCAGACACCTCCGAACGGCTGATGGTTTTTTTATGAGGAGCTTTCATTTCTTGTCAGATATACACACGAAGGGGTTGCAATTAGAAAATTTAGCTTAATTTTTTACTTAAATTAATTTTCTATAACTTTTGAATGTTGGTCATAACAGGATTTGAACCCTGGCCTACTGAATGACGTAACGCAATGCCAAACCCCCTGGCTACGCCGGCTGCCAAATAAAAAATTATTCCTTAATTTTGTTAATTTTACTCTTACATTTTTTTGTAATTTTATTATTTACCGTTAGCTATGCTATAACAACTAGTTTGCTACAAAACATCTAAAATTTTTTGTCCATAATGACATTGAAATCTGGGAACTTCCATCAAGCGTAATACCAATGTTGTCCTTCTGCGCTGATTATACAACAAATTGTGCAATTAATGTTGACTTTAAAGGTTTTTCACAAGTTATGTATAATGAAAATAGTAAACAACAGGCAACAGGCATGAGTTGGCAAGTAGAAGTGGCACCAAAGGAAATTAGTAAAATTACTAATTTTAAACTTTAAAATTTTTAATTTAATAAAGAGCTTTATTAGCTCACTATTTAGCTGAAAACCTTCGAGTGCTCTTAGCTTTAATGTTGCTATTTTACGAGTAATGCATTTGTTTACATATCTCCATCGCTTTTCGCTAACTCATCGCATATATTGACTGTCATTGCTGTCATAAATTACGTTTTATTTATTTGCTATTTTTTTACTGATTTTATATTTAAATCTATTACAAAACCACATTTGCAGCTATTTACCCAGCTGGGAAATTTATCAAAAGTTGCAACGCCGACAATGACATGCTGGTTTATTCAATTTAATTTAATTCTCATTTACTCATATCAAAGATATTTAGGCAATATCTCGCTGTTGGCATTGATAAAAATCGATTATCGCCTGAATTTTCTGACATGGTCATGCAAAGGATGTCTTCTTCTTCTTCATTTTTACTGTAGTAGACACCGCTTAAGCGATTACAACTGTAAAAAGGACACCATTCCTTCCTTCCTTTCGCTGTTTGAAGCCAATTGGAAATATTAAGCATAGCCAGATCCTTCTCTATCTGTCTTTTCAACGCAGTGATGGTCTTCTTCTTTTACTGCTTCCACCGGCGGGTATTGCATCGAAATTTTTGAAAGCTGGAGTGTTCTTATCCATACGAATCACGTCAATTATCCAACGTAGTCGCTGTTTTGTGATTCCTAACTCGAAGATAACCATAAATCTTACGCAAAACCTTTCTTTCGAAAACTTATAACGCCGAATAATCAGATGTCACCGTCCATGCCTCCGCACAATATGACAGTACGGGAACGGTAAGCGACTTGAACCTTATTTGCAATAGACTGTAGGATCCACATTTTTGTGGACTAGCTAGATCACACTTAGGTTCAAATCGTCCATTTGACCATATTCTGCAAGGATCTTCACCGCCGTATTTGAATAGCTCGGTCGACATCCCTCTACGCTTTGTGGTTTTTCAGGCGAGAAGTTCAAACTTCTTCATGATCGGGGAAGTGGAATATCTGTTTCATCGTTATCGATTGAGGAATAGGGTTGGCTATGATTGTGTTATGTTACTATGTGTTCCACTTTCACTGCCATTCAGCAGGCTGGAGAAGTGTGCGCGGGAACTTTGTTATATGCATAAAAGATAGGTAAATAGGAGTGCTATCAGAGCCTCGATTAGCGTTGGATGCGCTACTCTAAAAACTTTGGTGTGTTCAATTCAAGAATTGGCATCTGATGAGTTCGAAGTATGCAATAGATGGACACTAACAGAGAAAATAAGGAGTTGTTTTCTTATTGCATTCTTGTGTATAGCTACGGTAATGGTTGTTAGGTAGTTTAGGTCAGGTTACACTGCCCGGCTGACCCGCCAGATAAAGGTCCGTTTAATTGCTGTTAAATGAAGTTGCCTTTCGGGAAGCTCACATCCAATTCTGAAGCCTTTTCCAGTTCTCCGACATATCTATCATAAGACGAGTTCTAGTAAAGGTCGGACATAACGTATTACTTTTGTATTTCTCCTTCTTCCTACATTTTGTTATAAGTAAGTCTTTAAATACTTTTTCTAGACCTACTTAAAAGGTCTGTGTTCTTGTTCTGTCATTTTTGGGCTTTTTATGCTTCATTGTCTTACAGTTGGATATGGATTTCTATTTCTAACTCGTCAACTTTTACCAAAAATATTTTTATAACTTTAAAGCTTCCTATAATTGTTGTTGACATTGGAATTCGCCATTGGTGATTCTTCGGCCAGCAGTGAAATCAAACTGTCTGAGCGTATCTCTATATGCTCCGGAAGTTCTTTGATTTACATAAATTTACATGCCAGTTTATGCCTTTAGGATGCTTTAGATGCTTATTGTATACCTCCGCCCCCATCGAGCAGGGCATTTTGGTAGAGGAGTCCAAAGCTCTCCACTATATACGTCTTGAGGGTAGGGGACATTTATTTGAACAAACACACAAATTCGACCCTTTCGGTTATAGCCTCTTTTGGCTGACTAAAATCGGGAATTGCTTTGTCAAACTGAGCAAAAAATCTGTTGAGTGGAGGCGGATAGTTGCATTCGTATCCTTACAGATGCAGTGGTGAGTTCCCTCAAAAAATTTCTCCTTGGAGATATAATAAGTTTTATAACCACCTAAGAGCTTCTTGGCCGGGATTTTCTTCTTAATGTTTTCATACCTAGAGTTGTGAGAGCCAACTTTGGATGACGGAAGAAGTCAGATCTTTCTGCGCCGTCCAACTTAAAACGGACCCAGGCACCTTTATGTTCAATTAATCTTCAAATCGTATCACTTATCACTACAAAGAGCCGTTAAACTGAAGCACTGTGGTTATTTACTCACTGAAACTCCGCTTTCAACCAACTAGAAACTCATATATCTCAGCTATCGGATAAGTTGTCACTGTGTTTTTTACAGACTTTTGCTTAACATCGTTATCGATAAGTCTTTAAAGGTCTATCTAAATAATTGGGTTTCATTCCTAAAAACGAGTCATTAAGTATAATTAACGGTTAGTCGAAAAAATTACACTTCAAGGTATTTTCAGTTGTAATCATAGTAAATTATTTCACCTTCCAAATGGTATGAAGAATGCTAAGCACCAACATTTTGTATTCTATATTTTTATTTTACACTATAGCGAAGTATGTACGAGTATGTATGTATGCAATTAAAAGTATAAGTAATAAACTCATAAATACGAGAAACCCTTAAAACATCGTGGTATAGCGCAGGTGGATAAAAGGTAGTTTCGATGACCGTGTGCTCTACTATTTGATGAATCGTCCTTCCCTCCTTTCGGAATTAAATTAAAAATTTAACACCGAATCGTGAAAAAATATAACCATCAAAGGAAGTGCAGGATAGAAAGCATAAGTGAGACGTTAGAATACCCACTTTGTTTCTGTTCGGCCCTAGCTAGAGCTCGTCTTAGGTATCTCGAAGCATTGCAGTTCCAAGGACAACAGCAGGCTTCAAAGTTGGATGTTGAGGCTCTGTAAATACGCGAAAAGCATTGACTCCTTTAGTACCAGGAGTGTTAGTTGAAGTTTGCCGATTTTACTAGTAGATGTCGCTAGCAATATGTATAAATGTCTATGATTTGGCATGTATGTAATTTTTTTCTATTGACATTAACCTACAAAAATACGCAAGTCACATTCCGCCAAAATAATAGCGTCATTTTTGTTTACCTCAGTGAATATGTCGAGTTTCGTTCCAAGTAAATCGCATTTGCGGCATTCGTTGCTTTTCTTATTTCATGAAAAGAAAAAAGCAGCTGAAGCTCACCGGTTGCTGGTAGAAACTTATGGTGAACATGCTCCAGTGATTAGAACATGTGAGACATGGTTTCGTCAATTTAAAAGTGGAGATTTCGATTTGACAGACAATGAACATCCTGGTGCAGCGAAAAAGTTCGAAGACGCCTTTGGTTCGAAGACGAGGAATTGCAGGCGTTATTGGATGTTGATCCAACCCAATCGCAACAAAAATTGGCAGCAACACTATATGTGACTCGAGGAGCAATTTGCCAATGTTTAAAAGCCATTGGAAAGATCCAGAAGTATGGAAAATGGGTGCCACACCAGCTGAACGATAGACAAATGGAAAATCGAAAAACCGTTTGTGAAATGCTGCTTCAACGATTCGAAAGGAAATCTTTTCTGCATCGAATTGTCACGGGGGACGAAAAATGGATTTATTTTGAGAACCCTGGTAAAGCTGGCCCATCGACTGCAAGGCCAAATCGCTTTGGCCGTAAGACAATGCTCTGTGTTTGGTGGGACCAGTGTGGTGTGGTGTACTACGAGTTGTTAAAACCTGCTGAAACGGTGAACACGGATCGCTACCGACAACAATTGATCAATTTGAATCATGCGTTGATCGAAAAACGTTCGGAATGGGCCCGAAGACATGGCAAAGTTATCTTGCAACATGTCAACGCGCCGTCTCATACCGCTAAACTGGTGAAAGACACATTAAAAACACTTAACTGGGAAATATTATCGCACCCGCCGTACTCTCCAGACCTCGCCACGCCCGACTATCACCTTTTCGCATCGATGGGACACTCCCTTGCAGAGCAGTGCTTCGCTAACTTTGAAGAAGTTGGAAAATGGTTCGTCGAATGGTTTGCCTCGAAAGAGAAAAAGTTCTTTTGGAATGTTATCCATAATTTGCCTGATAGATGGGCGAAATGTGTAGAAACCAATGGTCAATACTTTGAATAAAAAAATTTTGAGATTCCTCTGAAAATTAAGTGTTTTCTTTATCGAAAAAACCGGCAAATTTCAACTAACACACATGGTATATACTCATAGGTGTTTTTTTCGAATCAGTGGAGATAAGCCCGCAGAAGCATAAAACGCATACATATCATATACATACATACATACATACCAACCGCCTTTCGGAAATTTACGACACAGCTGTACAACGTATATGTAAGTTAGTGATGGCGGTTGGTTTTTTTACAAACAAAAATACTTCTGTAATTTTAAGTAATTATTTTTAGTGAAACCCGGAAACACATAGGAAAATGTGATAAAGAACCAAAATTTATCTGTAATAGCTTTATCAATTATTACGCGAAAGTAAGCATGAAAATAATTATGATTACAAATAATAAATATAATAAAACAGTGTTGCCAGAAAGATAAATAAGCGATTATTTCACGTAATTTTGTTATACTCATGAAGAAAGCTCAACTAAGCTCAACTTAACAAAAAACTTAACACTCAATATCCACCATACCGAAGATCTTTATGCACGAACACACGATATCTAAATTCACAAGGGTGGAAGTAATTTTTTTAAATTTTCATAAATATACGAGTATTTATTAATTTCATTTAAATCTCAGCAACTTTTGGTCCGTAATTTCAAAAATGCTTGAAAGATGTAACCTAAACCTCTAATTCCCTGTGTTCTCAGAGAGTATGATTTATTCTACACGTAAGTAGAAACTATGCTTCAACTATCATCATTCAAAAAATCTTCATCCCGCACGGATTTTAATATTATTATAAATTGTCAAGAAAGACTGTTTTGAAACTAGTTCATTTCTTATTAGATATTATTTCATCTTTTCAACGTTAAATATTTTTTTTTATCTTTTTCAATGTAATGTCGTTTTGCATATTTTTTGTTTTTGAAGAAGTGACTGCAAATTTGGGCTAAAAAAATTTAATCTCTAAAACTATCACCAACAACACATGATTCGTCTTCGCAGAAAATTTTTGTAGAGGTGAGTTTATGGTTATTATTAGGTGGCAATTCTGCTCAAAAAATTCTCCACCATTTTTCTTTGGAAAACTCATTATATCGCTATTCATATAGTAATTTACTCGTGTCATGTTTTATGCAACTTCTTAATTCTTTCGAATTGAAAACTTTGAACAGATGGCAAGGCAGTTAAAAATATTTTCTCATTAAGCCCTTTTTAATTTTTTCAGTCTGTTAGACATATTGTAATATTTCGTTTATTTTATCAAGTTATACAAAATTAAATTTCGAGTTAGGTGGCAGCTCTGCCAAATTGTAAACTTAATTTATTATTGAGCTCGTTTGAATGCACACAATACCGCAATTTAACATGAGTTCGATCATAGACACATTTAAAAAGATGGTTCTTATATATAAATAATTAAAAAACAAGTGGCAACTCTGCTGATAATGTAAATTTAACTGTTCTCGTGCTCTTATGAACACACACATACTCATACGCAATTTTATTAAAATCGGTTAAGTTGTTTGGGAGGAGTTTAGTCACTAATACCTGTACAAAAGATTTATATATAAGGGGTGCCACGCCCTCCTCTTTTCCAAATCCGGCTAGACGTAAAACTTTTTCAAGATAACTCAAATATACTGTATAAATTTGGAGCAGACGTACTCAGTTATAAGGTAACACCAAAAACGGGTACTTATTTTTTATATAAAGGGTGTTATTTTAGACATGTGGTTTTCTAGAAGAACGGATTTAATTTAATGTTATGACTGATGTCTTATGTTTTAAAAATAATTTTGGGTAAGTAACCGCCGCGGTTAGCTCGGGTGAATTCCAGTCGATAGGACAAATTTTCCACCATTTTTGGCTGCAATTTGGGTAGTATGTTAGCAATAACGCGCCGAAAATTCTCTTTCAAGGTGTCAACCATCTCGAGCTTATCTGCGTTGACAAGCGATTTCATATAAAAATAACTCAACGGTTTCAAATCATACGATCTTGGAGGCCACGCCACAGGTCCACGACACAAGTTTATGCGTTCACTAAAAACTTTCCTTCAATAAATTGATTGCTTCGTTGGCTGTACGACACGTACTGCATGAAAAAACCTTTAATCATGGCTCTATAGCGTTACCAGTTGACTACAACATTATGGCCGGCTTCATTTTTGAAGAAAAATATGGACCCTCTGTCCATAGAGCACACCAAACAGTGACTTTTTGAAAACGTAACGGGGTCTCAATGATACTTCGCGGATTATCAGCACCCTTAGGGCGACTTTTTTGTTTATTAACGTACCGATTCATCAAAATTGAGTTTAAATTTTCTAGTTAAAATCGTGATCGGTGGCCAACTCGTTTTGGGTCCATTCACCGAACGTGCGACACGCTTCATGGTCGTTTGGCTTAAATTCTCGCACGAATTGGATTTCGTAAGCTTGCAAGCCAAGATCCTTCCATAAAATCTTGCTTAAAGTGGATGGGCACAGCTCCAATTAATGAACGCAATGCTGGATGGATTCATTTGAGACTTCTTGGATACTCCTGCTCCACAGCAGCAAAAGCTTTTTCGGTGCGCACAGTACGGCGTCCCTGAGGATGCTCATTAGCGACTAGAGTAAACGCGGCGGGAAACTGAGCCATGGTTGCTCTAATTACCTACTCAGCTGGGCGATTATATTGACGGAACTATTATTTTGATAAAAAATTTGTACGATTTGCAAAGGTTGTTTCGGAGTAAGTCTGTTCATTATGAAATGCCAAAAAAAAAAAATAAAAAAAAAAAAACAAATTAACAAAATACAGTAAGCCACAACAACGTGTGGCCCGGCTTGCTTGTATGTATGTATATGTTAAGCAAATGTTGCTATGTACTTTCTTATGTCTATGTAATATATGTACATTCCTATATACATACATATATATTTTTCACCTTAATTTGATGATTTGAAAGTGGTCTAAAATAATTCTTTTCCATTTCGCATAAATTGCCACGCCCTCGAATGTAAAGTGGATCAATTAAATTGCATTAATTTGAAAGCGTGGTATGCACAAGCAGTTAGTGATACCTTCAGTTAATTTATATTTACATACATTTACACACACATACATACATATGTATGTACGTATTTCAGCAAACATGTTGGCCATCAACATCCGTTTCGTTTCGTTCCGTTCGTGCGTCCATGCAACACACTTGACCACAAAGCATCACAAAACCTGCACCAGTTGTTGATGCTTTACAACTGTCGGCAGTTAATTTTTCCTCTTTCCCCTCTTCCATTTAAATTTAGTTTCCTTTCATGGCTAGCTAGCACTTGAGTTTTAAACGCTTATTCATTGCGCTTAATTTGCTTGGGCTGAGCAATAAAGTAGTTCAAAAGAATTTTTTGAAGGAAAACATATATGATTGAGGTATGTATGGATGTATGTATGTATGTAGATGCAGTGGCAATGCGGTTGAGCAGCTTTTCTTGTTGTAGACATTGTAGCAACCGCACGCAGATGCATTAAATTTTATATTTAATTTTTTATTGTTGTTTTGATTATTATTATTGTTGTTGTTGTTCTTACATTTTAAATACATGATCTTTGCCTTGTGCCATCTGTGCCACCTTGAAACACTTTCAACAACATAATGTGTATATATATTTATACACAAGATTTGTAAATATAAGTATATATACATACATATGTATGCACATATATACATTTAGTTTTAAAATGTCGTTTTATTGATTTATCACTACCGAGCTCATATTAAGTTGTTCCAAATTCCGATATTTACTGCATTTTCATGAAAATATATGTAAACGTGTATATGTATGTCTCCTGCATAGATTCAATTTGAAAGTGAAGTGAGTGGGAGGGCCTGATATAACCTACCGAGGAGCGTATAACTTATTGTTCCATCACTTGTAGTATTCGCAAAATATTTCTTTCGAAAACTCCTAATGTCGATTCATCAGTTTTCACGGTCCATACCCCCGCACCATATAGAGTTTGGGGCTTTGTTCGTCGAAACATTACTTTGCTTTCCAGCGGCCTACTCCGTCCCGTCCAAAGTAGCTTTCTGTAGGTAAGAGTGATTCTGTGTTGGATTTCAAAGCTGAGATTGTTGTTGGTGTTAATGCTGGTCGATAGACGAAATTATCTTTGACCATAAAGTTATGACTGTCGAGTCACGAATGCGACGACTGTTTGTTTGGTGACTGGATATATCTCTACTTTCGCTCGTAAGAATCTTATGTGCGTTTTTGAGGAAGCTTAATTGGCGCACACCGTGTAGTCCCCCTTTTTATGTACCATATTTGGTCGAGCACACTGAGTATGCAATCGTCGGGCATGCTATTGTCCGACCGTATTCTACAAAGAAGCTGATGTTTGAAATAATTTTGTTATTAATTCATGGGTTTCAGCTGCTTTGTTGTTCTTTAAAGTGGTAATAGCTACTGGAACCTCGTCATAGTCGGACCTTTTCTATTATCATTGAACGGGGTTTCGGGCTCACCATCTCCAAGTGTTGCGCTTTTACTGCCATATAGCGGGCTGTACAAGTATTCCATCCTTACACGAAGTATGCTCTGAAAAACGGTCATCAGATTACCTTCTTGTTCCCGTCCGTAATAAAATACAGTTTATATACTTTAGAGCTAATCTGACCAGAATTTGAACCCTCCACATCTCCGCGCACTGCTAATCATTCGGTTACTGCAGCCATTTTGCTGATTGCACAGCTAAGCAGGTAAAACTAGTTAACGTCTTCGAGGTAGTCTAACATGTGGATTTAAGACGTTGCAAAAACTGGGGTATATGTGGTCTCATGCGGCAGCTTTATCTCTTTATCTGCTTCAGTACGAGGTTGAACATCATTCATGTGAGAGAGTTGGTGAAGGCATTTATGAACTCCCTGTGCATTTAAAGCCTGTCTGTTATTCGGTGTAATAGTACTGTACTCTGTACTGTTAGTTGAGCATGTTGTTCTTGATACACCTGGGAAGTGGTTCTTCCTATGTGTCTCGGTATATAAATGGTAAAAATAAATCGAAAAATTATTGCACATGTTTATGAAAAAAGCTCCTTTAATTTTTATCAAATTGAATGTGGTTTTCGATCAATTTTTGGGGAAAATACTTATCAAGGCAAGCACACAAAACTCAAGGAAATCGAACTATGGACTACAACCTATACAATATATATAAAAATGCGCACAAAAGAAAAACTAATTAATTACATAAACTTGTTTTAAGAATCACTTTACATACTGGAGAAAATTGCATAAAAATATGTTCTGTATTTTTTGAGTTTATCGCGAACAGACAGACAGATATGGAGGAGGACTACGTTTTATTATATATACTGACGTTAAGCAACACCAAAAGCTCCGTCAGAATCTGAAAGGACCTCTTCGAACCACGTCACTATTGATAGTCATAACATGAAATCTTAGATAAATTCGTTTATCTTGGAACTAATATTAACATCAACAACCGCCTGAAAATTTAGCGCAGAATCACTCTTGCCAACAGGTGAAAAGTAAAGTCCTCTCTAGACGAACGAAGACCACGATGACGGACGATGACAACATCCCATGAGTAGGGGTTAGGAGTTTTCGAGAGACAATGAATATGAATACTCTAGCTTTGAAAATTTTCGATGCAGGTTTAAAAGTTTTCGAAGCAGAGGATTCCGTTCAAAAGACCAGGTAGAGAAGGGCCTGGCAATACTTGGTATTTCCCTTGGTCGCCAAACAGCGAAGAGCAGAATTGAATGGCGCGATGTTTTTAACTGGGCTATTTTCGCGAAAGCGGCGGCTGCGCTAGTAAAGGAGAAGAAAGAAGGAGTGGGAAAGTTTGAAAAACGATTTTACGATTACATAGGTGTGGCAAACGAAACGTGTATGGATTTTTATAAATAACGGTTTCGAAACACGCATATTCATACATATTGCATGTGGTATGTAGAACATGTGTCCGTCATGCCAAGAACTTCAAAAGTGCGACAGCAACTTACAAAGAATTTAAATAGCATTAATGTGAAATGAAACTGTTGGAATCCTCTTATGTATGTAAGCAGTGGTGTAGTGCTGCCAAGAAACCAAATTTGCAATTTCAAGAGCTGAAGAGTTGCTGTTAATGCATTCCACCCAACGAATGGAGATGTGAAACAATTGATAAATGCCAAGAAATAATAAAAAAGAAAACAAACGATTGTTTGTGCCGTGAATGGAAAGTCTTCAGGGTATTTATGTTAATATGTATGCATTTATGGTGAGAAAATATAGGTTAGCTGAAGAGTTTCCTCATTATCAAATATTTACTGGCATTAATAGCCTGACACCGTGTACTAACATATGCCTACTATTATCTGTAGTATATATGTACATATGTATTAATGTACATACATTGTTTTTAAAATCACGTAAATTACTTTTTATTACAGGAAATTATTTAGATATCGCTGTTATATGAATATTTTTACAAATGTACTCGTACGTGTATGTACATATGTATATTAATATGTACAAACTTTACGAAAAGCGGAGTGAAAATTGTTGAAAATATTATTATTGTTTTTGCAAATATTTCCTCGAAAACATTCATTTATACATATTATATTTATCGTGGCAAGTTGCAATTAGTGTAAAATTAGGAAAAATATATATATGTATATGGGTATGTATATATTTTTGTCTGTAAAAAATAGGCAATATCATAAATACGTGGCGTGTATCAAACACATGTAGGTGGGGATTAACAAAAGTTCGATCAGTTGGTGACTTTCAATTTGTTTTTGTTAAACCTAAAAATACCAAATCCTTTGCAATTAGTTTTTTTGTCCTTCTATAAAATTTTAGTATGAAATGGAGACAATAAAACGTAAGATAGCTAAGGATAGGCCAGACGAAACTCCATCACCAAAGCAAAAAGTAATTCGCCATGTGATTCTCTTCGGGTTTCGGCGTGATTTACAGCCAATACAAATACTCACTGAATGCCAAATTGCATATGGAACGATTACGCCGTCTTTAAAGACTATTTCTATGTGGTACCGAAGATTCCAAACCGGACATTTTCCGTAGAGTACGAGCCCCGAGAAGTTCGACCAAAATCATCCACTGATAACGTCACTGTAGCTCTGGTGAAGTCCATATTCTCCGGATATAGCACCTTGAGATTTCTCATTATTTCGTAATATTAAAAAAAAATTAAAAAAAGGCCTTTAATAGCAACGTGGAGATAATTAATCCGGTTAGTGCTGAACTTGATAAGCTTAAAAGGTAAGATTTTGAAGACTGTTTTTAGAAGTGGATCTATAGGCTTAAGAAATTCATTGAAATCATTGGCGATTATGTGGAGAAGATAAAAAAGGACAAAGATTACGAATAAATACAAAAAGATTTTTATTGTTGTTTTTTTTTTCTGATCAACTTACCGAACTTTTGTTAATCCCCTTATATGTATGTATGTATGTATGGGTCTCTTCCGAATCATATGCAATAGTGAAAAATGCCTGATCATCATGAGTGTGTGAAATAACTCATAAATTTGTACGCATATATATTACACAAACATACATACGAGTATATAAAATGAAATAAAAAAAAAACATTTACATGGAGGTCTGCTACAGACTTTGACTTTACACTTGGCCGCTTAACCGATTTTTTAAAATGTGGTTCACAACGTTACACATGGGAGGAGATCTATCTCCTGCTTTGGATATCTGGTATTTAGGCATGTTATCAATGGAACCACACTATGGGGAGTCCTCTCTC
Source organism: Ceratitis rosa (assembly GCA_037013455.1). Taxonomy (NCBI): domain Eukaryota; kingdom Metazoa; phylum Arthropoda; class Insecta; order Diptera; family Tephritidae; genus Ceratitis; species Ceratitis rosa. The sequence continues at coordinate 16,140,306 of JAWMAG010000008.1, read as the reverse complement.
AATGATTCTTCAATGGGTCTTGGTACTAAATCAATTTCTGAGGGATATGCAGGAGGAGGAGGGCTGCAAGGTCCATAGCGTATGAAGACAATATGGCATCAATAGTGAATGGCAAATGTCACACAAACTTTATGCCATGTCGTGATGATGCAGAGTGGAATAAGGCAGACAAAAAAAATTGGCTACTGATATTGGATAATTCATTATAACCCACAGGAGACCGTCCTGGTTCTCTACACTAGGAAATATAAAATTCTAAAGTACCAGGAAATTAAGTTGGTCACAGAACTCGGAGGAGAGGATGTGTAAAGCGTTCATCGCTTTCTTTACTTGCAAAAGTGCGTTAGGCCGGGAATGGGGCATGGGGTTGTAGTTTGGTGGCCAACACTCGAGAAAAAGTGTCAAATTTCAAAATAGTCCGAATGCCTGTAAGGCGACCAGGACAATGTGGTCAGCTTGGCTTAAAAGTATATCACGTGAATTGATCGAGCTGAAAAGAATGGAATTAGCTACAGTTGGCCCGGCACATAGAGAGTTTGGATGTACCATTTTACGACTTCTGCAGAAGTTGCAGACAAGAAGAATAGCCAGAAATCTTGAGGCACTTCCTTAGCGAATACCCCGCACTTTGGAAGAGTATGTTGAAGCTTATAAAGGCGGTGTTTGAAGAGCAGATGGGGGTCGCTAGGATCCTTAGTGGTATCATAATGGGGTTGTTTAGTAACCTAAGTGAGCTGATGCCCGACAATCACTTCAGCCAACCAAGGAGGCGTGAAACTCCACATTTGAATTGTTTTTGTTTGCTTGCAGGCTTCAAACTTCAAACCTATTTGGAAAAATTAGAAACTTCTTGCACTGGGTTTGTCTAATTCCGGAAAAAATAAAATTTCAGAGTTGCCACATTACCAGAAACTTCATTTCAGGAAATCATAATAATTCAAAAGGACTGGTATTGAATTAAATTGAAGAGAATTAAGGGCTTAGAAGGGTTTATTTTAGGATAAATGGTCTATTTTTAACAATTTCCGTTCCGATAAACCTCTTAAACTACCTGACTTCGGGCACGCAACTTCCCAAGATTGAATCTTGGAAATTTTGATTCGAATCGAATTGAAAATTCAAGACAATATTTTCGAAATGTTGTAGATATTAATAAGATGATAAAAAAGTTGATTATTCGAAGCACTGAATTCTAAATAAGCCCTTAAGATGAACCAACCAAACCAAATGTGGTTTTTATGTATTTTTACAGAGGAATGTATAATATCTCATGAAAAAATTATTGTCAGATATTTAATGAAAAATAAAATATCTACAGCCTTTCCAACAGGCCACGCCGCATTCTCCTGCAACTTCGTATGAATATCGCAAGCATGCATATATACATATTCATATTATACGTGTATGCATATAGACAATGCACAAAACAAAGCTACCAGTGCTCATGGTTTTACCCACGCAAGGTCTGCGCCCGGATGACTGCTTGCGGCAGGTGGCGGAGAAGGGGACGGCGTTAGGTAAAACGAAAAAGATTTCAACTTCTTGTCCGCACTTTCCGTTGTTAAGGAAATAATTTACGGCCTTTGCAGTCAACTGTAACGGTAAAAAGAAGCGAGAAATAAAAAAAATAGTATACTCATACATATATACATACATACATTACCTATATAATCGTACAATGGGAATAACAAAGATTTTGAAGCGTCAACACGCGAATTGGCAACGCTTGGAAGCATTATTTATCTTTTCTGTTTATTTATTTTTATTTTGTTTTTATTTTTATTTTGTTTTTATTTTGCACACTTTGTTAGCTGCTGGTTGGTTGGTTGGTTGGTAGTGTAGTTGAAGAGTAGCAACAAAATGTGGGTTGAGTGAGGCAATGTGGTTCGTATTCCAATGAGTTGGCGGATTCTATGACGAAAGAATTTTACAAGCAGCATGTAATTTAAGTAAAATAAATTGTGTGAAAAGAATAAGTTGTGTAAATGGGTTAAAATGAATACTAATAAGTAATTATATATATGTATGTAAGTATTCAGTATATTTGTATTTGAGATAACATTATGATGAGCTTGTCATCTTCTTTATGCAACATTAAACAGTTATGTGGATGAAACTCAACACAAGAAATGAAAAAAATGGTCCAATTATATATTAAAGAAATACAAATAGACTCTCTTTTAGTTTTGAAGATTAAAATTTCACAAAAAATTATAGCTAATTAAAATTATACCTATCGGATCAGTACGACGAGCGGAGTTGATTGAGTTATGACTAGTCCATCAGTTTTTGAGATATTTCAACTAAACTTGATCAGCAGATGTATTATTATACAGTATTGGTCATTTGTCGGAATCAGACAATGCAATCTCAGTATCTATGTCATAGAGGTCCCATACAAGCGTTTTGTTCAGATGATAGATTTTGGGTCAAAAATCCAGCAAAAAAGCATCTAAAAGTTTGAAATTTAGTAAATAGTAAATATATACAAATAACCATTGTCCCCGAAAATTATTGAAATCATTTATTAAAAAAAAAAAACATATCTTTTCTTCCTTTTTGCATCATACTTTTTCGTTACTTTCGGTAAATTTTTTGATTTCCCTCATTGATTCTGGAAGTCTTAGGTGGTTTCTTTATTCTCCAAGGGATAGTTATGTGTATGATATGTTAGAGTTGTCCAATAAAACTCCTCGTTGTATGGTCAACAGGTTGCTAAAAATTCTCCTCTACTGAACTGTCCGACCGTAATAACCGAGTGGTTGGCAGTGTGTACTAACATTTGGAAGGCCAGGGAATTATTATTTTTGTGTTCGCGGCACGCCAGAGAATGTCAAGCGCTCCTATTGTAATTGTGGCATGAAATAAAAGCTACACATAGGAATCCACCGGCCGCTTAGAGGCGGCTTAGTATAAAGTATATAGCAAATGTTGGAAAACATCAAGATGTACACCCCAAATTGGATGAGGAGCTCGACCGAAAATCGCTTTAACAACAATTATTATACAAGAACAAGCCGTTATTTTGGGTATTCCGCCAGGATAACAATCCAAACATATAAGCAATATATCGTATCGCTGACCACATAATCATACTCATCAGATCTCAATCTAAACGAGAATATGTGGACCAATGTAAAAGCTGCTTCATCGGTAAATAATGCGCAACTTTGGGAAATGGTAAAAGGCGCTACGACATGATGTGATAGCCTCGCCACAGTGCATCGTTGCTACGCAGCCGTAAATGCAATCAATGGCTATGAAATAATATAGTAACTAATTAAGAGATATTAACACTTCCTATGCTTTCAATTTTCGTCTTCTTCTTCCTTACATCCAGTTGGAAATACCAAATGTAGTTTTCACTTGGTCTTTCTAAAAGGATAGAGATGGCATCGAAAATTTTCACAGCCGGAGTGTTTCCATTCATCCGGACCACATAACTTAGCTAGCGTAGCCGCTGTCTATTGATTCGCTGAATTAATGTCCATGCCACCGTGTAACTCGTACATCTCACCGTTCCATCGACTGCGGTATTTGCCGTTGCCCATGCGCAAAAAACTATAAATCTTATGCAAAACCTTTCTGTAGAAAATTTCTAATGCCAACTCAACGTCAATGCCCTACGCATCATATGACAGAACGAGAATTATGAGTGACTTTTCGAGTTTGGTCTTGGTTCGTTGAAAAAAATCTTTACTTTTCAATTGCCAACTCAGTTCAAAGTAGCATTTGTTGGTAAAGGTGTTTCTGGGTTGAATTTCCAGGCTAATATTGTTGTTGATGTTAAGACTTGTTCCAGGATAAAGGAAATTTTCTATTATTTGTTTGATAACAGGAGATATTTTGTCTTGTTCTCGTTCACTAACAAACCCATATGCTTTGCTTGCTTATCGAGTCTGGGGAACACAGAATTCGTATCAGCGTAGATGTAGCTCTTTTTCGTGTGGTCGAAGATTGCTTTAAAATCAACAAAGCATGGTAAATATTTGGCGGTGGGCTTTAGTCTTTCACACAAAACTCTAGATATTTACTGTTGGATCGCACTTTTTGTGGATTAGGCAGAGCACACTTAGGATAAAATTGTCGGGCATACTTTCATCTGAATATATTCTGCAAAGAAGCTGATGATGTACCTTATCAGTTCTCTACCGTCCTGCTTGAATTACTATACTGGTAAGTTATTAGCTCCAGCCGCTTTGTTGCTTTTTAAGCGGGAGCGTGTAATCGCTATTCGAACTTCTTCATAGCCGGGTAATAGAACGTTTTTTCCATCATCATCGATTGAGGTTTCTGTTACGCTGTCTCCGGGTGTTGCATTTTCACAATCAATCAGCAGACTGGAGAAGTTTTCCCTCTCCACATCAAGTATTCTGTGGACATCGGTCAGCGGTTTGACTCATTAGCTCCTATATAAGTTTGCTCCGGTTTGAAAGCTTCCGTGAGTTGTCGCATTTCAGACAGCAGGAAAGCAAGTGGAGAAGAAAAGATTTGACTGTCTGTAAGGATTACAGGATTTCGACGTCGAACCTTCATTGAGTCTTTTGACAGGCGTACAGGAGCGTCAAGAACACTTTAGACATACCGTCTCTCCGTCACAACACCATCGACCTAAAGATAGCCAAGTAGATAACTGTGATGATTACTAGCAATGAAATCCCTCTGATATAAATTGAAATCAAAAAATTTGGTTTTCATACGTACGAGTATATAATATTGCTGACTTTATTGAAAATATTCAAAAAAAAAGAGCCCATGGCAATAAATAAATGTTTCCTACTATTTTTATGTGAAGAGTGGGCAGTACAATTTTTTTAAATGCAATACAATGTAATCATCTGCATTTTCCACAAGTTGAAGATGAATATAAATATCTACCAGGTGTGATTGTTGAAGTGTGCCGGTTTTACTAGTAGATGCTGCTAGCAATATGTATAAATTTCTATGATTTGGCATGTATGTAATTTTTTTCTATTGACATTAACCTACAAAAATATGCAAGTCACATTCCGCCAAAATAATAGCGTCATATTTGTTTACCTCAGTGAATATGTCGAGTTTCGTTCCAAGTAAATCGCATTTGCGGCATTCGTTGCTTTTCTTATTTCATCAAAAGAAAAAAGCAGCTGAAGCTCACCGGTTGCTGGTAGAAACTTATGGTGAACATGCTCTAGTGATTAGAATATGTGAGATATGGTTTCGTCAATTTAAAAGTGGAGATTTCGATTTGACAGACAATGAACATCCTGGTGCAGCGAAAAAGTTCGAAGACGAGAAATTGCATGTTGATCCAACCCAATCGCAACAAAAATTGGCAGAAACACTACATGTGACTCGAGGAGCGATTTGCCAACGTTTAAAAGCCATGGGAAAGGTCTAGAAGTATGGAAAATGGGTGCCACGTCAGCTGAACGATAGACAAATGGAAAATCGAAAAACTGTTTGTGAAATGCTGCTTCAACGATTCGAAAGGAAATCTTTTCTGCATAGAATTGTCACGGGGGACGAAAAATGGATTTATTTTGAGAACCCGTAGCGAAAAAAATCATGGCTTTCCCCCGGTTAAGCTGGCCCATTGACTGCAAGGCCAAATCGCTTTGGCTGTAAGACAACGCTCTGTGTTTGGTGGGACCAGTGTGGTGTGGTGTACTACGAGTTGTTAAAACCTGGTGAAACGGTGAACACGGATCGCTACCGACAACAAATGATCAACTTGAATCATGCGTTGATCGAAAAACGGTCGGAATGGGCCCGAAGACATGACAAAGTTATCTTGCAACATGACAACGCGCCGTCTCATTCCGCTAAACTGGTGAAAGACACATTAAAAACACTTATACATATTATCGCACCCGCCGTACTCTCCAGACCTCGCTCCGTCCGACTATCACCTTTTCGCATCGATGAGACATTCTCTTGCAGAGCAGTGCTTCGCTAATTTTGAAGAAGTCGAAAAATGGCTCGTCGAATGGTTTGCCTCGAAAGAGAAAAAGTTTTTTTGGAATGGAATCCATAATTTGCCTGAGATTCCTCTGAAAATTAAGTGTTTCCTTTATCGAAATAACCGGCAAATTTCAACTAACACACCTGGTATATAAACGATTAAAAAAATATGTTTGTTATGAAGGAAATTATATGTAATGATTAAATAAACAATCAGTCTCCAATTATTTCCAATTAATCAACGCGAACCGTCAACTGAAACATCGCAAATAAATAAATTAAATTCCAAAATTCCCAATTAAATGCAGAGTTGCTTAAAAATACTTTTAACTTGATAATGAGATTTTAATGTAATTTATTTATATATTTTTCTTTTAGTATAAAGAAATAAGTTTCATATTTAATGCGCCCTCTCCTCTACTGATATTAATCATCCATTGAATTCCAAGCAGCCACATAAGCTTGTGCGCTGACGGCCATTGCCTGCCTTATGTTGCCATATAAATTATGCTATTGCATGTACGTCCGCTTGCATCGACTTGCATTTACGTTGGTAATTTCTGTTTTGAATTAAAATTTGCGAAAAAACGCCAATTGTGCCGATTAAAAATTCTAGACATGAAAACTACACTTTAGGCAATACAAAAAATTGATAAAGCAAAAAACACAAAAAAGAGAAAAAAACGAAAATGAATTACAATAGGCAATAACTGTATGTAGTCCTATATGTGTATGCTCATATATACATATTTCTTTATACAATATATGTTTTCGAACGTTGAAGAGTCAAACGAAGTTTGTTGCTTAAGTCTTTTGTATGTTTGCTTTATGATTGTTAAGCCATTGTCGCGCTCGGCGTTTATCGGCCGTATATACATATGTAAACACTGGTAAAAATAGTTCGTAACCGTTATTTCTGTTGCCTGTTGTTGCAGAACTAATGACAAAACGTTTGACAGCGCAAGCGTGCTGATGGAACACTGACCAAATGCTACAAAATTTATAACAATAGATGTATGTGTACATGTTGTGTTGTGTCCAATTTTCATTGTTATTGCTTAGTAAATTATTTTAGCATTTTTCTGTGCAAAAACTGTTACAACAATTTTCCACTGTATCTTAATTATGAAATTCTTCTTAATGATTGCTCTATTGCACATACATACAAATGTCCGTTTTTCCATTGTTTCATGTGCAATATATTGTGCATATGCGTTCATATATATCTTTTCTTACATATGTACGTACATTGGGTAAAGAAAAAAAATTGTTGGCTAAGAAAATGTTTGGCAATTCTTCTGCATATTTAATTTTCGTTAAGATGAATGATGGTGAAACGGATTTTCGCTTATTTCCGACAAACTCATTTGTGCTTATTTATTATCTACTTTTCTTTGTGCATACCCGTACGTTCTATTGGTGAAACCATTACAAAATGTGGCACATTACCGCTTCCACAAAACATTTTCATGAATCTAATGTCTGTGAGCGTGACAAATGCCACTTACTAATCTACCGCAACTCATTAAGACGTTGAAATGTGAAGCATTAACAATTATTTGGGTCAATTTGTGGCCAAGATGACCGTCACAGCTTGACTGGCATAAAAAAGATAGCGCTATACAGATTTAATAAGGTAAACGAAAAATTTCGAAATAAAAAAAATCTATGTATTTATTTAAAAAATGTAAAATAAATAAAATAAAATAATATAAAAACAAAAATAAAACAAAATAAAATGAAATAAAATAAAAGAAAATAAAATAAAATAAAATAAAATAAAATAAAATAAAATAAAATAAAATAAAATAAAATAAAATAATAAAATAAATAAAATAAAATAAAATAAAATAAAATAAAATA
>JAWMAG010000008.1:16027500-16130000 GCA_037013455.1 Ceratitis rosa | reverse complement strand
TTGGCAATGTTCCAAACACTTTCTAAGCACCTTACGCCGTTTTTTGCGCTAATACTTTCTCTGTGCATTTTTTTTGTGTTGTGAAACACGCGTAATTATGTATATGTATGTATGCGTTTTTGCTTATTTGACGTTCACCATAAAGAACAGAAATCACACTAATGACAGTAGTAATAGTAATATCATTCATTTTTAAAGCTATAGAATTATGAATGGTAAGCGGATTGTTGCTTGCGGCAATGTTTTAAATGGAAATTTTCACTTTTAAAGCCATCATTGAAAAGAAAGAGAATTATAATAAAAATGCGGGCATTGTTGCAACAAAAAATTATTGCTGCTAAGCTGTGGTTAATGATTATGGGAGTTTTATGTTGTTGATATGTTGTTTGAAAGTAAAATCTTGTTAAGGTGTCGAGAAAAATACTCAATTATTAGAGCGTGAAGTCATTAAGTGGACAGGTGTTACTATGTAATTAATTTCTCAATCAACTTTGGCTGGAAGGAATGATGAAAAATTTGTTGGAAATGAAAAATATTGCAAAAAAAAAAATTATGAAATATATTATTTAATTAAAAGAAATAATTAATCAAATAAATTAAACTCGTGCATAAAATCCATTGATTTATTTTGCGCTCTTCTTAATTATTTAAAGTTGATTCAAATGAGACTTCTATATTGCCCTCCTTTCTTTTGAATGTAGTGAAAAACTACAAAATGTGTTGAGTGAAATGAAATCACTGTTATCCACTTGATCTAGATTTTAGTCAATTCTATTCAAACAGCTTAGAAATAAATCTACTTAAATTAAATGATGAAGCAAATATTTTTATATTTATTAGAAATTCTAAAGAATGAACATTAATATGAATATCAAGTAACGGTTTCTTACAATACCGGTTAATAAAGTATGAATATCAGTTTATAGTCATTTATTCTTCTCATTTTCTAAATTTTCACTATTATAATTTTTATTTACATTTTTGCAAGTTTAGTATATATTCAGAATTTGCTTTCCGAATTTTTAATGGTCAAATTGGTTCATATACCTGTATGTAGATAGTTTTTTTCTAGGTGAGAAACTTTAGCGAATGGAAGATCTGTAATCCCGCTGGTCATATAATACAATATACATATACTTACATATACGAGTACATTACTAACTAACGATTAGCTTGTATATTTCTAGTTTGAATTAGCCTTAGTTCATATCCTGCTTTTTAACATAAGTAAATAAATTTTTTGCATATTTTTCAATGTTTTCTTGACTATAATTTCAATTTATCTTCTCGGTAGGGAGTTCTGTAGTAGTAAATTTTGATGTGGTGAATTTCGAAATATGGTGAACTTCTAGTTGTAGTGATCTTGAGTAGTGGTGAGTTTAAAGATGAAGCTATAGGAACATACCACAAGGTGAGCAGAGGCTGTCTTTTCTGTGTATTAGATTTTTGTTATAATAAAGGCTGACAACACTACCGTTCAAGAAATGCGGTGGGAGAGTTTGGTTGATTGTGATTGGGGAGAGGATCCATCGTATAGTACTTTCGTAAACACCGCTGGACGAATGCCTTGCCATCATCCTCATCAAAGCGGAAGAAAAGAACTATATAAGCAATTAAAAATTATCAAAGAATAAAAAAAATCGTTAAGCTAACACTACAGTGCTATATTTGATTCGGCTATAACCACCGCCGCAATAGTCGAGTGGTTAGCATTGTGTACTGCCAATCTGAAGACCAGATTCGAGGCTTGATTTGACCAACATCCAAAATTAAAGAAAATTAATTTTTCTAATTGCGGTTGCTCCGCGGCTGGAAATGTCATCGGTCGCTCGGAGATGGCTTAGAATAAACTGTAGGTCTGTAGGTCTTTGTTGGAAAACATCAAGACGCACACCACAAATTGGAAGAAGAGAATGATGAGGGACTTCTGGAGTTTAGTCTTTATTCGTCAAGAGAGGACTTTATTTTTCAATTGCTTACTCGACCAAAGGAAGCATTTGTTGGATAGAGTGATTCTGCGTTGGATTTCTAGGGTGACATTGCTAATTGCTAATACTGGTTCTGTGATAGATACTTTTAGATAATTAACTTCAAAGATATGACAGTCAACAGTGACGTGGAAGCGATGAATAATTATCTTGTCCTAATTAATTATGAGATGATCATCCAGTTTCTCAAGCTCTTCATACGCAAGCACCTCGGCCTATTTCCGAAGGGACACTGCCTAGTAGTAGCAAAGAACGTTGGTCAATAAACTCTTTTACTCGACTTGCCCTCTTGATCTCTGAGAGCATTCATCGGCAACTTGGTGTAAGGGCATTTTAAGTTTTTTACAGCGAACATATCTTTCCATCATTTTATTATGAAATGACGGTCATAGTATGAGGTGTAAAACATACCACCGACAGCGCCGATACGTTCGGTAGAAAAATGTCCTTTCCACTGAAAGTGAATGTAAGTGAATATTTAAATCCTTATATTTTAAAAGCTCCACAATAAAATGGAAACGAAGCAGACAGTTCTAAATGTATTAACCAAGATTGATTGATGGATTTATGTAGCGAAAATTTTTAATTTCAACAAATCGGATAAAGAGATAATTTCGAAATGCCCTAAAATTTATTTTCAATATTTTTTAATTTTTTTTCAACTTATTGTGTAAAAATTTGGTTTGCGGGCATTTTCAGAAGCATAAGTACAGCTGTGCAGCTGAGATATTTTCTTCTAGCGTCTATAGGTACATATTTGTTGTCACAAAAGGAAAACCGTTCATTACTGCCATTTAAGTGGTACACACATATTTGTCACTGCGTGATTGATCGTTTACCAATTAAGTAACATTATTCGAGGAGTCATCAATAAATTGTATTTGGTTGGTGAGCAACAGCAGTGGAGAGATTTGTTGGAGAAAAAATTTTATAAGAAAGCTAAAGTTTTAGCAATTTATAACCGGTATACTATAATATATGTATATACACGTATGTACAATATTAGTGTGTTTGAAAAAAATTAAAAAGGTGAAGAAAAAGTGTCATGGAGACAATGGTCATATTGGTATTAAGTAATACAATAATAGGCTTCTGCTTCTTCTTTATTGGCGTTGTCACTGCTGAAGCGGTTATAGCCGAATCAATATAATAGCGCCATTCATTCCTTCTTTTAGCTGTTTGGTGCCAGTTGGAAATGCCAAGTGAACCCAGGTTACTCTCCACTTGATCCTTCCAACGGAGTGGAGGTCCATCGTCTGCGATATTCCATACCATAAATGGTTCGCAAAACTTTTCTCTCGAAGACTCCTAGTGCCGACTAATCAGATGTTGACATCGTCCACGCTTCTACGCCATATAGTAGAACCGGTATGATGAGCGATTTGCAGAGTTTGGTTTTCCTTCGCCGAGAGAGGACTTTACTTTTCAATTGCCTACTCAGTCCAAAGTAGCACCTGTTGGCAAAAGTGATTCTGCATTGGATTTCCAGGCTGACATTGTTGTTGGTGTTAATGCTGGTCCCTAGATAGACGAAATTATCTACGACCTCGAAGTTATGACTGTCAGGAGATATTTCGTCTTGCCCTCATTCACTACCAGACCCATTCGTTTTGCTTCTTTATCAAGTCTGGAAAAAGCAGAACTCACGGCGCGGTTGTTGAGGCCAATAATATCGATATCATCGGCGTACGCCAGCAGCTGTACATTCTTCTAAAAGATTGTACTTTCTCTATTCAGCCAAACCAAATTCAGACATAGCGGCATAGAGGCAGCTCCTTTTCGTGCTGTCAAAGTCTGCTTTAAAATCAACTAAAAGGTGATGTGTGTCGATCCTCTTTTCACGGGTCTTTTTTGTCTGCGTCTTGCTTCCCCCTTCAGTTCTCGGTATCTATCCCACCCCGCACGTGTTGTGGTCGATCGCAGTGATGTCAACTAACTTTACGAGAACATCAACCAGCTGGGCAGCGGCACTTTCCCAATTAAGGGACCGGACATTCCAGGTGCATGCCCCAAAATCGTAATCCTTAAATATTTGCGGGGGTCGTCATCAAAAAGGGGTTCTCTCGTTCAAGGCTTATTTAAATTTTTCATTGGATTTTATTTTTCATGTGGTGGGTCCCAAACCCTACGCACAACCGCATGGTATTCGCCTTCTCACTTTAGCTCGCCTTCAAAGGGATATTTGTTGGCTACTCAGGGGATACAGTCGTGAGCTGCTTGAACCATATGCAAAAGAATCGTTTCTGGGCACTCCCACGTGAATGGAAGTCAAAAACTGTCCTCACTTGCGTGAACTACTGCACATGGCTCCATCCCCTATCACTCTTGCTGAAAAGTACTACTACTTTGGACTGAGTAGATAATTAATAGTTATGCCTCCTCGGTTAGTTCAGCAGTTTAGTTTTAGGAATTTTTGATGAAAATATTTTCAGTTGGATGTATGGTATAGTCAGCCGATCCAAAAGTAAAGAAACCAGCAAATACTCTAACTTTGATAGTTTTTGATGGAGTTTTTGTTGGTGGTGTCGAAAATGACCATAATTGATTATGAAATCATCGTCATCATCATCAACAGAATATCTTAACTCTGCAAATAAAGTAGCTAAGAATTTAAAGCTTGGCATTATAATTATCGTTATAAATTTTAAATTCCCTTCAAATTGCTTCAATATAAATTGTTGGTTGTAATTTAATCTTAAAGTTAAACAAAAAAAAAAAAGAATCTTGCTCAAATAGTTTTTACCCTGAGGAGGTAAGCAAAACTAGAGCAGAATAATCAGAACAATCTAACAGCTGCAAGGTAGAAATCTGATTTAATAACCAATTTAATTGGATTTCATGCTTGAATGCTGCACTTCCCCTTCCGCAAATTCGTGATTGCGAGGCAATTGTGCAGCTGCTATAACACAATTAAACGCTCACTGACCTACTCTACTCCAAATAGGAAGGAGCTACTTACTTAGTAAGCCAAAGGCTATGCATGAAGTAAAAGGAAATTCAATAAAAACTTTAAAAATAACAAAAAAATTAAAAAAAAAAACTTAAAAAAGTGAAGTGAACTTAAAGTTCAAGCTTGAATGCTTTGAAATATACGAAAATGTATGTACTTGTATTTAGTACCGTAGAAATTTCATTGCAGTTGCAGACGGCTGAGACAGCTGTCCGTTACCAATTGAAATCGTTTTTTTTTTTTCGAGTGGTTCGTTACGCCTACGGTGTAGTGGTTTTCACAGTTAAAGACCTATTTCTACATATATCTATACAATTATCTATAAGTAAAGGCGGGGTATAAACACTAAAGTATATACATACATATATATACCTAAAGTATTTATATGGTAGGGCTACACTGCACAGCACTTCTTTCATACCTTCACTTCTACATATTCTACATATTTAAAGCAACAACAGTTATAGCAGCAACAACATTTGCGTGTAAGCGGTTTTTAAAGTGATTTGTATTTCTGTTTATTTTGTTTGTTTGTTTGTTTATTTTCGTTGTTGTAAATCTATTTATGTATTTGCTGACGAATGTTGACCTCAATGTGTTTGAGGTTAAAATGTGAGGTTGTCGTGTTTTTATCAAATGTACTCATCATATTATATGAAGCAATTGAAATAAGTCACAAAAAAAAAAAATAATTAAAATTAAAAATAATTATTATTCGATGAATATTCAAATAAATAAACAAAAGACTTAAGCGACGAACTTCAAATATGCTGTCCACACCAATTATGTGCTTAACATTAAAGTCTTTTTGTTTGCTTTTTTATTTTATTTTTTCGTTTTCTTTCTTGTTTATTTTCGTTAACTCTTATTTTCATACATTAATATTTCCTATGGATTTTTACATAAATGATTTTGACGATGATTTGCCTAAAACACTGTTACATGTACATATAAAAGAATATAGGAAAAAAACTCTATTGGGCGCGAGGATTGTGAGCTTTTTTTTTGAATGTTTTTATAATGTTTCACTCTACATTGTTGTGTGTAAATACATATATACATATAAATATTATTCGCGGTGTGTCAACACTGAATAATGGCTGTTGACAATGATTTCTGAAGGCTGAATTTTCTGTTAAAAATTTAATAAAATTGTAATAAAGGGTTGTTAAATTGTAAGGGCCGATGTTGAATGTGAACCACACCTAAACGCCAAGTTTTTTCCCGAATTTAATTTGACATTTCTCTATTTCAGACTTACTCAATTTGAACCATGGAGAGATACACAATCCAGCAACGTGTTAAAGTTATCCAGACTTATTATGAAAATTTTCGAAGAAAATCATCTTCAGTGATGAGGCACATTTTCACCTCAGTGGATTCGTCAATAAACAGAATTGCCGCATTTGGGCGAATGAGAATCCAAGAGTGATTGTCGAAAAACCAATGCACCCACAAAAAGTGACTGTTTGGTGCGGTTTATGGGCTGGCGGCATTATCGGGCCGTATTTTTTCTAAAATGAGGCCGGTCAGGCAGTTACTGTGAATGGTGTTCGCTATCGTGAGATGATAATGAATTTTTTATGGCCACAATTGGAAGATATGGATGTGGACGATATGTGGTATCAGCAGGACGGTGCCACTTGCCACACAGCTAACGAAACAATGGCTCTTTTGCGCAACAAATTCAATGGCCGTGTTATCTCACGTAATGGCGATGTCAATTGGCCCCCAAGATCATGTGATTTGACACCGTTGGACTTTTTTCTCTGGGGTTATTTGAAAGAAAAGGTGAAAAACGGAAAGTTGAATATATTGAGAATCGTAGTTTTTAATGCTTCGCCAAAAAATGTTATAAATGTTTAGAACACTTTTAATGAGAAATCATACTTCATCCAACCCATACCCAGTAATATTATATTATGTTTTAAAAATAATTTTGCATAAGTGGAGGCCGCAGCTGGCTCGAATAAATTTCAGCCGAAAGAAGCAAATTTCCACCAATTTTTTTAGCCGTATATCAGCAATAATACCGCGAATATTTTCTTTGAAGGCGTCAACCGTCTTGAGCTTATTTATGTAGACAAGCGACTTCAAATAACTCCATAAGAATAGTTCCCCAAAAGTTAATAAATAAATAAAGTTGGTTGTTTCATTGGCTGTAAGGCATGTAGCGCCGTGTTGTTGGAACCAAAGGCCGTCCACATTGACATACTCCAATACAGGTACGAAAAAGTCCTTGATTATGGCTTTATAGCATTCTCAATTGACTGTATCATTATGCTCGCCTTAATTTTTGGAGAAATATTGTATATACCAGTGATTCCCTCTGCCTAAAGCCAAACAGCCAACTTTTGCACAAGTTGGATTTTGCAAGCTCCCAAACCAGGATTCTTTCGCAAAATCCTCCATAAAGTAGATGGACACAGCTGAAGTTGTTGGACATGATGGCAGATGGTCTCATTCGGCTCGTTCTCGATACTTTACTCCATAGCAGCTTCAGTGCGCACTTTACGGCATCTCTGAAGATGCGCATTATTCACTAGAGTAAACGTGGTATGAAACCGATCCATGATTCTTCGAATTCCTCTGGGCGATTATGTCGACCGACTATTGGAAACAGCGCGCGATGTGTTGTGCGAACTGAACCATTATTTTGGTAAACAATTTTTATAATTTTCAAACGTTGCTTCTGAGTAAATCTCCTCATTATAAAAACCAAACTGATTATAAATCAAGTATAATATATAATTTAAAAAATAAAAAAAAGACGAGCTCCGAAAAAAGTATTTCCTCGGTGAAAATCTAAAGGAAATACCTTTTTTGTGTATATGTATATGTACGAGTATGCTTGATCATTTTATTTATTTATTTTTTAAATCAGAGCATGAGATCTCACGTAGAAAAATTATCACATTCGATTTAATTAAGTTATTCATCTTACTTAAAAGAAGGTCAAGGCTATCTGCATCAAGTTTGTTGACATTGAAATTATTTATCACGCGGCTTAGAGCTTCAAGTATAATTCAATTAGCATCATTTAGAATGAGTTAAATATTTATTGCACACTTTTAACTAAATAAGTATATAGAGCATTCATACATACATACATATTTGAGATATGGCTACAACAATCCCGTTACAGAAAAATTTGTTGAAATTGTTCAAATAAATAACCTTTGCTGGTATTTTTTTTTGTTCAATGTAAATGCTAAAATATTAAGGACGATTATTTGGGGAATTGCACCTGGAAAGTCTAACTGACCGCTATCCAGGCTGTTGTGATTTTAATTACAGTGACCATAAAAAGGAGCTCAGGCTTGGTGCCAGATTTGTAGTGGGAGAGAGGCTCAGACATCGAGTACTTCCATCACTTCGGATGAGGAATATCCTGCCACAATCTGCTTCAAAGTAAAGTTCTTGAACCTATCGTTGATTTGCGTCCACGCCCCGCCCGAAGTGAAGGACGATATGACTAAACACGCTTTCTATGAGCGTCTGGAAGAAATTTATGAACGCTGTCTCTACCACGACGACTTTAATGACGACTTTAATGTGAGGGTAAGCCAAGAAGGTGTCTTTAGTACAATGGTCGGTTAATTCAGCCTCTTCGACAACATATGGGCGCCCGAATAGCAGATTATTGCACAAAAATATCTATAAATTTACTCGGTTTGTCAAGTGAGCGAAAAACCCAAAACCAGATAGACCATCTTGTGATGGATGGTAGAGTCATCTCCAGTGACTAAGTACTTAGTAGTCTCCGTGGACACAACTGGACGACCTGGACCACTATCTTGTTGTAGCAAAATACGCATCCGCATACCAAGGTTCGACGTCGAAAAGCAAAAATCACCAAAGAATGTCGAATGGTTTACTACTCGACTTAGATTCCTGCTCTCTGAGTGCTCTCTCTTAATCAACGCGGTATAAGAGAACTGTGGAACGGTATTTCAAGCACCTAACCTAACCTAACGTACAATTGCCAACAAAACCAAGAGATGGTCTGATAAGAAATGTCGTTCCGCAGTGAAGAGAAAAGGAGTGCCAGCTTCACAAAGGTGGGATGGATACCGAAAGTTGAAGAAGGAAGGGAGACGCATAGAGGGAAGTGCTCGAAAATTCTATGAATAAATAAGGCATCTCTCAGAAAGTTTCTAGACTGGAGATTTTCCTTGCAGGAACGAGAAATGGGATTTGGTGACTGACATACAGAGTGTACTGAGTCTATAGAAGGAATACTTCTCCGGCCTATTTAACTGCAGTAAAGTGATTCACCAAGAGATGACGATCCGGAAACCCCAACCAATGACTATAGTGTAGATATTCCAACACCCATCCTTGATGAAGTTCGAATAGCGACTGGCTGCCTAAAGTATAACAAAGCGGCAGGAGCCAATGGTTTACTGGCTGAGCAATTCAAACTTGGTGGGGAAGAACTGACAAGATGCATGTACCAGCTCATTTGCGGAATAAGGTAGGCCGAAAGCATGTCAATGATTTCAAGCTAAGTGCGCTCTATGCAACTGAAAGGAGGTATGACTTCAGTCCTGGTAAGCCTACAATGGAGTAGATATTCACCATGCGTTAAATCTTGGATAAGATCCGCCCTATGCACGCCACTTGACCAAAGCTTCGAAGGGGCTGGTTACTGATAGAGACCGCGGCTGGCTCCTCAGCAGAGCAATCTCACAGAACCCAATCCATTTCAACAAGAGAGAAGTTATTGTTACGATTTCAAGGGACTCCCAGTGCGCCGCAGTGTGTACCGGCCGTACTTTACATAGCAACCAGTCGCAAAACAGGAAGCCGCCTAATGTGGATTCGATGCGTCGGGTTGAGGAGTAGTTATTGTAGCGGTTCCCTATCCCCGCTTAGGGACAGCCTAATCAATTTTAGTCACCGAGGTCATCTAACGGGAGGTTCAGCAATCAAGCTGTTTCGACGGTTTCGGACCTAAGGGAGAGAGGGGTTAGGAGCGTCGGTTTCAGGCGGCATGTAAAGAGGTGGTTAGTGTCATGTGGAGACTCTCTACATGCAGGACATACGTTGGATAAGTAAGAGTTTAACCTGCTACAACACGTAACCTGTATTACGCGGGTCTCTCGAGGCAGATGTTGGGGTATTCCTTGGGGTAGCATCCCAATAGGAATTGGTGTTCTGGCAAGCCTGCAGCTCTTCATCTACGTCTCGTTCGTGTCCAGTGTACAGATCGGTTCAGCATAGTAAACGACCGGCCGGCCAATTACTTTGTAGGTTGCTAGCAAGGTTTCTTTATCTTTACTCCAGGTGCTGTCGGCCAGCGCTTTGAGTATTTTCTTGCGGCTCTGGAAATCTGCGGCAATTACGGTCGTATGCGTAGTGATGGAGTCCAGGCTGTCAAATATGACTAACAATATCTTTGGGTTATTTATGGTCGTATTTTTCACGCCATCGACCTTCACATCTAGGAAACCCTTTCTGGTAGAGGAGTGAGCTTCGAAATGTAGAAATTACACAATAATGGGGAGATAATACCACCCTGCCAAACCCCTTATTTAATCTTCCTTAGTTTTGATGTTTCGCCTCGAAATTCTACCGATGATTGACGACCACTCAGTTGTACCATGATCCACCTCTTCAACACGGCGATAGTGAGAATTCCTCAATGTCCGCATATTTTTATGATGTGGTATCGATTCGATACAGTAGGTTTTATACCACATCCTCCGCTCATGCCGCTCCGCAACTAATCTACTATTACAAGTCGACCCTCCATGAGTCCGGGTTATTTCTTCTGGCCAAGCAATTACCACGGAGTTAAGGTTTTTGTACGTAGAAACATTGCTCTGCGTGAGCCCGAATGAGGTGTACCTTTAGTGGACAGTGCATTGCATACCATTCACAATAACGACGGTATCTTTGGAAAATTTCCCCCGAAAAAAAAAACAAAAAAAAAAAACACATTGGTGCTGATAATCATCGAAATCAGAAGATGACATACAATCCATTTTACTCATATGAGGATTTATTTTTAATCCTAAAATGTATGCCATAAATTTTATATGATCATGAAAGGTATAAAGATTGTGGGTAGGAAGAAAGGTATGTTTAGGATAAGCGAATTTATTCATAGAGCCGATTGGTTCTTAAAAGAGTTTTGGGGTGAACTCCATAGAAAAAAATGGAGATGCTAGAGAATCATCAATCCTCCTGTGTTGGAAATGGTGCGAAATTACCTTTTTATTATTACGACAGGAATTTATTTGAGCGCTGCGGCTGTTCAAAAGTGGTAGAGCGAGAGTGCGCACTGAGTGGGTTTGTAAGCCAAGCTTATACCACTTCAGAACTGGCATTTATCAGCCGTGCTTGGTGCTGTTAAGTGTCTAGTTCAAGCACACCGAGTTTGACATCTATTAAATACTTTAAGTTTATTGATTCAATATCTAGCTGAGGATTGCATTTATGTATAATTCTTCAAATTAATATTGAAAATATCATATGATTTTCAAACTAAAAAAAAAGTAATTTTGTTTAACCATGGTATAACTCCCATCCGACGGGATCCCGAATGTGTATTGCAACTTTAACATCTCTAGTACATGCCAGTAAAAAAAATTATTCAAATAAATGCTATGATAAACACCAATTGACATACATTTTTCCGAAGGCATGCAAACAACTTAACATACATAAATTTATCACGAACTGTGTTATTCTAAGCAGGTCAGTGTGCATACACACACATACTCGTACACACACACACACACGCGCGCATTTAAATATTACTCAAGCAGAGAGCAAGTCTCATGGTTTATAAAGTATATGGTAGATGCATGCAAATACATATCTATATACCAGTATTCATACATATATTTGACTGAATGACTCAATAAAAACTAGTGTTTTCAACTAAAGAAAAAAAAAATTTGTCTGGCGGTTGTCTGCCTGCGTAGAGCAGCATAACAATGCCTGCCACACGCTCTGGTCACAAATGAAGCGTAATCGAATACTTCCGGCCGATGTAGGTATGTATGTACAATGTATGAGTATGTATGAAATCGAAATCGTAATCGAAACTACTACAGGTTAGTTAGAGTGCAACAACAACAACAACAAAAAAAACTATAAGAAAAAAATCAAGAGTAAACAACAATAAAAACCAAACGGGCTACAACGGCGGTCGAAGAAGCGAATGAACTTGAAGTGATTATACATACATATGTACATACATACATGCGATTTTATAAGATTGTCCATAAATATTTGTGTATGTGCACAGGTGCGAATGCACTTTTGCTGCTATGTAACCTAGAGAAGGTGTGTTTTCTTACATAAAAAACTGGAATTTTCATGATTACATCCAAACAAATTCATACACACACATATGTATAGATGTCGGTTTATTTGTTATCATAGACAAATTTTTCATTTTATTAAGCGCTTAATATCGCTTATTTTTTATTATTATTTTTATTTTTATTTTTATTTTTATTTTTATTTTTATTTTTATTCACACGCACATCTCTCTTATTTACATTTATATGAAGACTGTTATTAATCGGACAAGCCGCGGCATTGCAGCCATTCAGTTGGTCGGCCGATATATTATATTAAATAAAGTGTTGACATAATTACCGTAATATTTTTGTAATAATCATTAGTATAGATATATGTATTTCTATAGTTGAGTAAGAGGAAATTGGCGTGGTGCTAAAGAAAGTGTGGGGAATAAAGCAAAAGATTGCGTTCACTGGAATTTTGTTGCTTTTTCTTTTCATCTATCTAGTCAGTTGGTTTTGCGTTCAAAATGCTCTCAAGGCCGATCCTTCATTGGAACTCTCAGCCAATGCTACAGGAAGCTGGAGTCGATTTTCGAGATGCATGGCACTACCTCGATCACCGGAACCATTTCAAGAGTTCAGACTGGAGCCGCTTCAGGAAACTCATCCCAACATTGGAAATTTCAAATATTTTTTTATAATAAAAATTATTTTTTGACGCTTAAATATAGTTCATTATTTTTGGGTTTTCATTTAAATGGAACTGTTTCAGACCATATATTTTTTGGAAAAAGTGAAAAAATTATTACAACAATAGTTTTGGACGGTAGAAGTTATAGCTGCTATTTCGGAAACCACCACGTTTCCTCATCAGACTTCTTTTTCCAGACACCTTTTGTTCGAATGGAATTCGAACTTTGGGATGCCCACAGCACGAGCCAATGGTTATCCCATTAAGCTACATGTGTGCCGCTTTCACATATTGTTGTTTTTCATTATTGTCTGAAAATTTCGTTTACCGCAAACATTTCCTTCTGTTTCAAAAAAATTGCTTCGGGTTCTAAAAAAGACTTCTGGCCTAACGACACACCTTTCGCTTCTTCTTTGAGACGTTTGACACCAATCGAATACACCAAGTGAAGCTAATATTTCTAACAGAGGTAGTTTTCCCTTCACTCTGCTTTTTATCCGCGGTCACTGCTTTGAGTACTTTAGAGCTTCGATCACCAAATTTGCTTAGCCGCTGTCTTTAAATTTGTTAAGCTATATATGTCAATATCTTGCAAGTTGATTGTTCCATCGTATATGTAGACGCTTTTCTCACGGAACTTTTTCAGCGTTCGGCGCGTTGTAAACATCTGTTCAAAGGTGGACCTATCAGATCCAAACACAATTGGGCGGTTATTCTTCTTATGGATTGGCTCGAACAAACGTGGTTCCAATCAACGGATCTGCTTTGTTCCAATCATGTTCATTGTATCAGCTCTTTTTTTTAATTGAAGACGAATAGTATCATTGGGCTTGTACGCAGGTAGTTTGAAATGCCGTCCCACAGCTGACCCACACCGAGCAGTTGATAAGTGCTCTCTAATAGAGGTTCGAGTCCACAGAGTATGCACATCCCAAACATGGGAAACGTGTCTTCCATCGATAACAACATGATCAATCTGGTTGAAAGTTTGTCGATCTGGAGACAGCCAAGTGGCTTGGTGATTTTTTTTTTGTGTTGGAATCTAGTGCTACAGACACATTTCGGACTCCGGCGAAGTCGATCAGCCTCAGCCCATTTGGAGAGGTATCGTCGTGGAGGCTGAATTTTCCAACAGTCGTACCAAAGATACCTTCTTTGCCCACCCTAGCTTTGAAGTCACCAAGCACAATTTTGACGTCATGGGCCACGCTCATAAGTGTGTTCGAGGCGCTCGTAAAAGGCATCTTTGGTCAAGTCATCCTTCTCTGCTATCGGAGCGGGGCGCAAATTAGAGTGGTGTTGAAAAATTTCGTTTTGTTGCGGATTGTGACGAGACGTTAATCCACCGCAGTGAATGCCAGTACTCGGCGACGGAGTCTCTCTCTCACCACGAATCCGACACCAAATTTGCTCCCCTTTATATGGCCGCTGTAGTATATTTCACAACCAACCTTCTTCCGTCCTTGTCCCGTCCATCGCATCTCTTGGACGGCAGTGAAGTCAGCCTTTAACTTTATGAGGACATCAACCAGCTGGGCAGCGGCACCTTCCCAATTAAGGAATTGGACATTCCAGATGCATGCCCTAAAATCGTAATCCTTAAAATATTTGCGGGGGTCGCCATCAAAAGGGGATTCTCTCGTCCGAGGCTTATTCAAAATTTTCATTGGATTTTATTTTTCATGTGGTGGGTCCTAAACCCTACGCACAACCGCATGGGATTCACCTTCTCATTTTAGCTCGCCTTCAAACGGATGTTTGTTGGCTATCCAGGGGGTACGTGGTCTAAGACCGCAAGTCGTGAGCTGCTTGAACCAGTCGAAAACTTTCCTCACTTGAGCCCAGGACTCGAGCCCTGACCTTCCGAATGGTATTACGTAATGCTAACCACTAGGCTATTGCCGCAGCCTTTAGAACCGATCGTTGGTTCCAATAAAACGGCGCTACGTGTTATACAGCCAACGTAAAAATCACCTCATTGAGGGAAACTCTTAGTGAGCGCATTATCTCGCTCATGTCTGCGCAAATAAATCAGAGAAGAGAAGATAATATTCGGCCCGTCTGATATACGTCCTCATTATTGTAAAAAGTGATCGAAATTTGGGCTGGAATATATAAGGTCACTTGGCGGAAGTAATTTAAAAAAAAAGGCAAAGCTTTATAAACCTACATAATAATACTAAATTATATTTGCTTTATTTCTTGTTGCAAACCATATTCTTTGACACATTTATCATAACAATTTATTCAAACCTTTTTATATGACTTATATAATCATGATTGTGCTATTTCCGTGAACTACTTCCATAATGGAGCTGCTCTTCCTTTCTTTACTTGAAATTTAATTTTTTTCCTTAAAGAGCTTCTCACGAATAGCCGCGACCTACTTTTAAAGATAAAAAAAAAAATATATAGCAATATCCCGGGGTTTGAAAAAATTGTGATTAATCAAAGAACACTTCCATAGTTGTAATTTCAATATTTTATAATTTTTTTCAATAATTAGTACTCTCAACCGAATTTTCCTAATTTCTATTCTATTTTTAAAAAACAATAATAATAATATTTCATGGATCATTAATCATTACCAAATTCAAATTTTTAATTACGTTTTTTCTACTCTTTTCTTTCAGCGCTCGAAATTCGTATAGAAAAAAGGCGATCCAACCAAAGGGGATAAACAACAACTTTTATTTACATTTTCCCGCTTTCCCATTTACAAGCAAATCTACGTGGCCTTTTCTTCTTTGTATGAATCTGTCACCACAACTGCGGTGCAGGCTCAGTAAGTGTTGTATTTGGTAAAAGTGGATGAATCTTGAAAAAGTTTTAGACTCGAAAATGTTGCACTAGTTATTCACACAATACTCAAACGATTGAAAAGAAAAAAAAAATTAATAAACTTGTTTTCGTCACTCTGCCATTAGCGTATGGCCTTAAGCGCTTTTAATCAACTCGTGTGCACGCCGCCGTCATGGCTGCCAAAGTCGCACCACCAACTGCGTATGAGCCAAATTTATGAATGAAATCAGTACGCGCGCATGCGCAAATCAACGTATGCATATAGAAAGGAGTATGTAAGTGAGTGCTGTTGCTGCCAGTGAAAGCAGAAGTCCGAAGAGTTTGAGTTAGGTAAAAATGAAAAATAAAACTTGGTTTGTTGTCATATATCGCTTGTGGTATTAGCTGATAAGCAACGCGCCAAGAACGCAATCAGTGATACATACGAGTATGTACATACCAACATACATAGATAAGCACAAGAGTGAGCGCTTCAAAGCGCGTTTGAGTAACCTGAGACCATACATGTATATGTACATATGTATGTAAGTACTTGTGCTGTTCAAGTGGCGGCGCGCACACCGCAGCTTTGTGAAAGTCGGATCTCACCACAGTTGCTAACAACAACAGCTTAACAGAGTTGGCTTAAGGTAACTCTCAAAATCGAGTTGCTGGTAGTGCAGCTCATTCGCCGTTTCGATTGCAAAGTGTGCACGCTGATTATAGAAATTCGGTCGGTGTTTTCTCAATAAATACGAGTCAAATCATACGTATATTCCGCATGCAAATAATATATTTTTGAAAATGTGAGCATAAACTGTGGCGATTATTGTGATTAAGTTAGTAATTGTTGTGATTCAGAAATATTTAAATTTATATATGTGTTGTTTAAAAATGTATTATTTTTTATAGACTCTTTGATTTCTTTGCATCATTTGAGCAAGTTATGCAGTTATACCTATTTGATACGAAAGACACTCTTCTAAAAACATTAAAATCAAATGGATTAATTTAAAGAGCGTGTCACAAATATTTGGCTAAACTTTTAAAAGCCAAGAAATATTTTAAATAAACAAATAATTACGTTGATTTTAAGAAAATTAATTTTCCTAATTGAGGTCGCCATTCGTTAGGTAACGTCAAGTCCTCCGAGTGTATTTTTGATATGAAATAAAAAAGATCCTCATAAAAATCAATGAGCCTTTCGGGAAGGGCTTGAAATAAACTATATCCTTCTCCCTTAATTTGTAGCAAAAACATAAAAACGCTGGCGGAAATTCGTTGACTTTTTTAATTGTACTTAATTTTGGTTTATTTAACTCTATTTTATTTTATTTTTTACGTAATATTTTGTTCATTTTATTTTCTTTTAATTTTTATTTTAAATCTTTGTTGTTTTTTCTCGGTTTAAAGTTTTGTTTTTCAGTTTTCTCCGTTTTATTTTATTATGTTCAATTTTTATTTTATTTTATTTTATTTTATTTTGTTTTGTTTTATTTTACTTTATTTTATTTTATTTTATTTTATTTTATTTTATTTTATTTTATTTTATTTTATTTTATTTTATTTTATTTTATTTTATTTTATTTTATATTATTTCATATCATTTCATTTTATTATAATTTATTTTGTTTTATTTTATTTTATTTTATTTTATTTTATTTTATTTTATTTCATTTTATTTTATTTTATTTTAATTTATTTTATTTTATTTTATTTTATTTTATTTTATTGTATTTTACTTTATTTTTTTTATTTTACTTTCTTTTTTTAAATTTATTTAAATTTATTTTGTTTATTTTATTTAATATATTTTAATTTAAATCATTTTATTTTAATTTGTTTTATTTGGTTTTATTTATATTTATTTTTATTAATTTAATTTAATATAATTTAATTTAATTTTATTTTATCTTATTTTTATTTTATTTTATTTTATATCATTTCATTTTGTTATAATTTATTTTATTTTATTTTATTTTATTTTGTTTTATTTTATTTTCGTTTATTTTATTTTATTTTATTTTATTTTATTTTATTTTATTTTATTTTATTGTATTTTACTTTATTTTTTTTATTTTACTTCCTTTTTTTAAATTTATTTAAATTTATTTTGTTTATTTTATTTAATATATTTTAATTTAAATCATTTTATTTTAATTTGTTTTATTTGGTTTTATTTATATTTATTTTTATTAATTTAATTTAATATAATTTAAATTAAATTTTATTTTATCTTATTTTTATTTTATTTTATTTTATATCATTTCATTTTGTTATAATTTATTTTATTTTATTTTATTTTGTTTTATTTTATTTTCGTTTATTTTATTTTATTTTATTTTAGTTTATTTTATTTTATTTTATTTTATTTTAATTTATTTTATTTTATTTTATTTAGTTTATTTTATTTTATTTTATTTTATTTTATTTTATTTTATTTTATATTATTTTATTTTATTTCATATCATTTCATTTTATTTTATTTTATTATGTTTTATTTTATTTTATGTTATATTATTTTATTTTATTTTATTTTATTTTATTTTAGTTTATTTTATTTTATTTTATTTTATTTTGTTTTATATTATTTTATTTTATTTCATATCATTTCACTTTATTTTATTTTATTTTATTTTATTTTATTTCATTTTATTTTATTTTATTTTATTTAATTTTATTTTATTTTGTTTTATTTAATTAATTTATTTATTTTAGTGTTAAAATTCCAGAAAATCGCATATTTTCGCCTCTTGATTAGCATTAATTTATTATAGCGAATAAATAATAATTTAAATATATGTAAAATTAATCAAACATTACATCTACAATATAATTGATTGGTTTGATGCTACAAAAGATAAAACGTACAACAAATCCAATAAAAAAATATAAACAATCAATAAACAGAAATACAAGTTTTTAACTTTTCATTTGACTAAACAATTATTTGCACAAATGAAATCGAAACTACACATACATATAAAGGCCAGTTCTGCTGAAAAGTGTAAAAACAACAACGGCCAAGCGGAAACCTACCGCAATTACACGAACAAGTGACTCAATTCCGCGGCCAGGTAACGCAATCGATTAAGTAACAGCATTTAACGGTAATTTACATATACCAACAAATGAATATATGTATGTACTACTTAAATAGCCAAACTTTAAACACGCTCTCATTAAAGTAAACAAACTTTTGATTGTATTTAATACCTCCTCACACAGTTATATACAATATATACATTCATATATATATACCAGTATGTATGTAGGTATATACTTATGAACGTGAACTACCTTCCTGGTTTCCGATACCCTTTCTTTATGCCTCACTTAAAATACTTGTTGTACTCATAATAATTGTGCTAATCATAAATGCTCACAACTGGTAGCAACACTCTCCGTCTGCACGCCGGCGCGCAACAGCAAGTGAAAGTGAATTTGAAACCATGTAAAAAAATAAAAAAAAAATAAAAATAAAAAATAAATATAAAAAAGAAGTCACAACACAAAAATACGAAATTGCTTGCAAAAGCGAAATTCACTAAAAAAGAATTATGTTTGTGAAAAAGGAAGAAAACAAATGTAACAACAAATATCAGTGCGCAAGTGCAAAAGCGCTCTTGTAAAGTGAGAAGTGTGTGAATTTCAATGCGGCAAATAAACAAAAATGCTCGGGAATAACACATGTGCACATACATACATACATACATACACACATACACATGTGCAAACAGCAAAAGAAAACCGTTTGTGCAAAAGTTTAAGTGCAAATATGCAAATAATGCGATGTATAGGTATATTACAGAGGAGTATTTTTTCTTCGGTGTTCCATCAGCGCAGTTTAAGTGATGAACCGCAAAAGAGTCAAATACATTCATTAAAGTGAATTAATGCCCAGGCATATTGCTTAGTTAATACTATTGTACTATTATTTGGTGTTGTTTTCCTGTTTAATAAACTTTTACTTTGTTGCTTAGCGAAATTTTAGTGCGTTATTTTGCGAGTGTCAGTGGAGCAGTGCGTAATATGAAGAGAAGGAATTTGCTGTTAAAACTATGTGCACTACTGGCGACGTTGTCATGGCGTGTGACAGGTGAGTGAAAGATGATACACTTGTACGTGTATTAACTATTCTTTTTTGTTTGTTAAAAAGGTACTTCTAGTTCGAAATTGTTTTTAGCAAGAAAAAATTATGAAAATAATAATTGTATTATAAGAGTTCTATGGGCAATGATTACGAAAAAACGAGTGATTTGCTTTTAAAAAACAAGAAAGAAGTCTTTAAACCTTTTTATTGCAAAATTCAAAATTCAAATTTGTTTATTTTCAAGGAGTGGAGAATATCAAATTTTATCCAATCAAATGATCTTTCGACGGATTTTTTACCTAAAACCTCATATCCAAACTATATGATATAGTCCTCCGATTTGTGTCTAGAATATCAAAACTCAGCCAAATATATTGTATTTTGACGGTGTTTGACCCAAAATCTCATATCTGAACACTTCGGCTATAATGATATAGTCCTTCGATTTCGATGATTTTCAGTGACAATATTTGTTTATGTATATGGGAGTAGAACACAAATGCACAAGTGGAAAAAAGTACCAAGTTTCGTTGAAATATTACCTAAAATTAAAGGATTAGTCGAACAGCGGACATGGCTAAATCAGCTCAATCTATCATTCTCACTCTATCAGTATAAATTTGAATGGGTCCATTTCTTCTAAATCTGATACTTATATACTTCGGACCAATGTTTAAATACCATTTCATTTATATGTAAGGTATAAAAATGGGCACATCATCAATCTATTGTCACCTTATTTTTAATCCCACTTGAAGACCTAGTTTTGGGTGAAACCGAAAATTGGCCATTCGGTTGATGAATGTTTCCAACTCACTGGATTTATCTTATCCATTAAATAACAAAAAGTTTTCTCGATAAATTCCTTAAATATACGTTCCTAAGTCCCCAGATGGTTAAAAAATAGACAGTCTGTAATATGGGACTTTGCATACTTACTTACTTAGGTGGCATACCAATATCGCTACAGCTCTTGCCAGGCGTCTCTGCATCATGCGTGCTTTCTCCAACTCATTACACCTGCGAAGATATGTTATATTCCTTGGTTGTTTCATCCGAAACGTGGGCACCTCTTCATCATCTCTTATTATTTCGAACACTTTCTTCGCTGGTGATTCACCGTCTTTCTGCACGAAATGCCAGAGACAGCTCTGATGTTGTAATGCGATGGGCTGAACAATATCGATGCCATTGTGAAACTCGAACAGTTCGCGGTTCATTCGAATACGATAATCATCCGCACTACGAACGGGACCGATGATTTTGCAAAATGCCCGATTACAACTGTCTGCGACACAACTTAGGTTTCTGCGCCGTATAAAAACACGGCGTTAGTTTTGTCGGTCGACACCATGCTTATATCATTGTAAGTGTTCACGAGAGTACTAATATTCCATGAGAATCTCAAAAGTTTAACGGTCGGCTACAACGGTTGTTTAACGTCTGACTCATATTTGTAAATTCGTTTTCATTTGCAGAAAATGCAGCAGCATTTTCTCGCTTACAAAGTCCTATAATATCAATATGATCGACAGTTGTTTATACTTCACTATGGGAATTATCAACCTGCCAAAGTAACCACTATCCAAAATTATTAGTCAACGTTCTTATTTGTGTTTCGGACGTGCGCAGACAAACTTTCAGGATTCACAAAACGACGTACTCGTACTCCTGTCAGGCTACAGTGGATTCTTGCTCCATTTGTAATGTTTTCGAAATTTTTACATGAACACTTTTCCCATAATTAAAATGTTTTTTTAATCCAAAATGTGTTATACAAATCGCTAGTATAAACTAAAAATGATTGGATGGCAACCCTATGGCCACAAATGTGATAGATTTGCTTATTGACATAGTCATCGATGGGCCTCATCAGTCAAGTTGATTTTTCGATGAAATTTTTATAGTGAATTTTAATCATTTCAATCGGTTGTTAGCGTGTATCGTTGCATTCTTATTACTGACGTAGTTTTCATTTTTCAAATGTCAAAAAATTACACCTTCATTCATGACGTTCAAAATAACAGCTCTTAATGGAAAACCCTTTACATGCTCAAACTTATGCACTTCCCATTTGTACCAGTAGTGCTCACCAACGAAACGAAACTGACTCCATTTCAGTACATTTTCCAACTACCCAAAAACATGGTCACCCAGCTGTCACAGCTGATAACGTCTTTTTCGTAAAACTGATTCAGCTGATTACTCGCTATTATATTATCAAAGGTTGCCAGTACTGATTTTTATAAACGAAATTGAAATGAACTAAGAAAAAAAGGCTCCTCTTATAAAACCATCAGCGGTTCAGAGGCGGCTTATAATAAACTATGGATCCCTCCGCTGGTTAGAAAAACATCAAGAGGCCTACCACATAGTGGAGGAGGAGCTCAGCCGAAAATCACTTCAGCGGTTACAAATTGCCCATTATACCTATGTATGTATATGTATGCCATTAGACACTTCCTCAAACTCTTCAGAAAGGCTGCCAACAGTTATGTCAACTGTAAATAATATAATGTACGAGTACAGTTATGCATCCAAATAACAACTACAATTACGCATACATACATATTTGTATACAAACATTTAAGCAACACGTAAGCTTTCGTAATAATTATACGCACATGTGAGCAATTAAAACCAAAGCCAAATATTATATTTAGTGCATCTATAAGTGTACATATAACATATATGTATATTTAATAAATTTATATTATATAACTCATTGTACAATATATCTGTCACCCACAAAACCAAATAGAAAAGATTATAGTTGTTATTGGTCGGTAATAACGATTCGCGTGACGCCTGTCATAAAAACAACAACATCGAAATAAACACCAAACGAACTCACAGAATCGTGACGGCACGCATGTGTAAAACTTTAAATAACATAGCTATATACGTACATATGTATGTACATACATATATGAATATTCGATAACTGAAGGAAATTTTGTTAAAGGTGCCAATTGGCAAGAGAGAAGACATGAGGATCACGTTTCGAGTGTTCGATAGTTCGGACAATCGATTATCCAAAAAAAAAAAAAAAACACAAATACAAAACAAATCAATTAACATTTTAGCCGTAATTTACATATTATATACATATGTAGTCTTTAGCCTTAACGCTTAGGTTATGTGGTGTGTATTTAGCTGAGGGATGTTCAATAAAAACACATAAAAGTAAAAGTGTCTATATATGTGTATGTAAGTAGTGTAAGTTTTTACAAAAGTAAAGTAAAAGAATGTAAAATTTAAAATTTTATAGTTTCAAAATGCCTCTTCCGGTTGTAAGTGATAAATTATTGCCGAGCTTGACTAAATTTTAAACTACACAGTCGCCCTTTGGTAAAGGGTGCTTTTTAAAACACGTTTTTTTGCAAGAAGAAATGAAACGTATTTAGTATAATGTTATGGTTATAGCCGGATGATTGTGCAGTATTTCTATGTATTTTTGTGTAACGATTTCAATCTTTGATATTTTTCTGGATGAGTGCTGCCTTCAAACGGTCCAGTTGTTGGCAATAGAGGGCCGAATTGAACGTTTGGCCATAGGGGAGCAGCTCGTAGTAGATGATTCCTTCGCAATCCCACCAAACACACAGCAAAACTTTCCTGGCCGTCAATCCTGGCTTGGCCACCTTTTCCGCTGGCTCACCGCATTTCGAACACGACCGATTTCACTTGACGTTGTCGTAAGTGATCCACTTTTCATCGGCAGTCACCAAACGCTTCAGAAATGGGTCGATTTTGTTGCGATTCAGCAGCGATTCGCAGATGGAAATTCGGTCCATCATGTTTTTTTTGCCTTAGTTCGTGTGGCACCCAAACATCGAGCTTCTTTTTGAATCCAAGGTTATGTAAAGGGTTCCAAACGGTTTTCTCTCTTATCTTTAGTTCCTCAGCAATTAAATAAGTGCTCACGTGACGGTCTGTTTCCACTATTTCTATGACTTTATCGCAATTTTCGACGACAGGCCTCCCGACGCGTGGTGCATCTTTGACATCGAAATTACCGGAACGGAACCTATCAAACCACTTTTGTGCTACACGTTCGTTTACAGTATCGGGCCCATAAACTAAATTAATTTTTTCAGCCGCGTCGGCTGCTTTTTCGCCTTGATCGAAGAAAAATTGTAAAATATGGCGAATTTTCTCTTTGCTGGTGTCCATCTTTTACGAGCGCTCACAAAGTACTGAGTCAATCAATCGAAAAACTGTCAAAGACAAACTTTTAGCGCGAATAAATACGTTTCCAGTGCCGTATAGTATGATATGGTGCGACACCTAACACTTGTACTATGGACAATAACGCCATCTCTTAGATAAAAACCGAACGAACTTCTTACTTGACCTTTATTTAATTTATTCCATTCAAATCTAAATTTTAAGGTAGTTGGCAGCTCTGTCAAATTGGAAATATTAATTATTCTTGAGCTTATTTTGAACACGCACATAAAAATTGTCAAAATCGACTTAGCAAATTAGCATCAGTTCGGTCACAGACACACTTCCAGAAGATTTTAAGATATAGATAATTTAAAAATAATCGGCAACTCTGTTGAATTAAAAATTTAACTTTTCTCGAGTTCTTGTGATACAATTTTATCAAAATCGGTTGAGTTGTTTAGGAGGATGCCAAAAATTAAAAAATTACATTGTTTCCCTGGGCTGATTGATAATGGAAGATTGCTGTAGATATGTTCAACCATTTACGATACTATAATGTTAAATACAAATTGTTTGGTCAAATATTTCCTTAAATATCTTCAAAACTTATGAAATAAAAATAATGAAGATAGAAGAATGGATTTTTAGGATTTAGGATTTAGAATGTTTTTATTTTATTTTTTTGATATTAGTTTTGGTGTAGCACAGGGTTTCCCAATAAGAGGTGTTATTTTGATATTCGAAAGAAAATGGCATTCGGATGTTTTGTTCAATATCAAGAGGAAGATATGCCATTAATAATAGAAAACAATATCAGCCATATGTCAACGCTTTTAGGACCGTAAACTTTTTATGAATTTTTCCATTACAAAATTATAAAGTGGTTGTTGTATGCCC
Organism: Ceratitis rosa; assembly: GCA_037013455.1. Classification (NCBI taxonomy): domain Eukaryota; kingdom Metazoa; phylum Arthropoda; class Insecta; order Diptera; family Tephritidae; genus Ceratitis; species Ceratitis rosa. Next base: position 16,105,165 of record JAWMAG010000008.1, on the reverse strand, counting down.
TTAATAGCTTCACGAATTCTATATTTGATACATTGAATCGACGTAGACCTGTTAGTTTAAACCTTATCTTTCACCTGGAAGAAGTCAAGATTTTGATGGCTGATTTCATTTGCGAGAAAACGCGGTCTGGAAAGTTTTTCCTCAAAGTCAATGGTTTCGTTGCTTATGTGCCACGAAGCGCCGTCTTTTTGAAAGTAAACGTTGTCCAGATCAATACCACCTAATTTCGTCCAAAAAATCACTAATCATCTCTCGATAGCGCAATCCAGTCACCGTAACTGTAGCTCCAATAATTGCATAATTAAAAATTATATGTCTTTTTATATAGTAACATAAATTATCTTAGGAATAACTAGATTAAAAGTGAACCATAATACACTTTCTTCATAACAAAATATTTAAACCAAATTAATTTGCTTTGTAATGAATTATGTGTGTTTGTATGTACATGTATGTAATTACGAACAGCTATTTATTAAAATTAATTGTTTTTATTGCTTAAATGAGCAAATAATGTGACGCCTTTCGCTATTTACATTCGCATTTATTTTAATTAAAATAGAAGCTTTAGTAGTTTATGTGTTACATATGTATATACAATATAAACATAAAGTATAAAATATTAATAAAATTTCCTCAGACATTTCGCGACTCATTTGCAAAGCAGACTTTATTTTATTTTGCAATCTATGAAAATATCTATGGAAATATACCTTTACCCTCTCTTATCTGCAGAATACAAATAAACTGCATTTAAAATGATGTCAACAGATCAATTATACTTATATGTATAAGTTTCCTAATTACATGATTACAAGCATTTTAATATATTTATTTATATTGCAAAATGAAATGAAGTGATTTAAAATGCGATAATAGTTTAGTTCTACGTTTGCTCGGTGGCCTGGAGTTAATATTTCAGTGATGTTTAGTTGCATTTTATACCTTTACACCAAGCTTTGATGAACATGGAATGGAATATTAACTTTGGCCCATATTATAAGTACGAGAACGAGTTGGGTTGATTTAGTCATTTCCATCTGTTAGCGATTATTTCACATAGGAAGCTTTACCTTAAATTCCGTCAAAAAAACGTTTAAGAGTATTAGATTTAGTGTAATATATTCGTGTCTACAAATAAATATTGACACCAAAAATAATGGAAACGGGGGATACTTAATCATATATTGTACTAGTATCCCCCTCCAGTAAATTTTTCAGATATGAGTATTAATATTCAATGAAAAAAAAATATATACCATAAATTATATATGGTCATGAAAAGTATTTAATAGTAATAGCGAGGAGATAATTAATGGGGTTAATGCTGAACTTGAAAAGCTTAAAAAGCAAGATTTTGAAAACTGTTTTTAGAAGTGGATCTATCTAGGCTTAAGAAATTCATTGAAATTAATGGGGATTATGCAGAGAAGATAAAAAAGTACAAAGATTACAAATAATTACAAAAAGAATTTTTTTGTTTTTTTTTCCTGGTCAACTTATCGAGCTTTTGTTAGTCCCCTCGTATGTGGCATATAGAATATTTCGATTTATTAAATTTTCTAAAGTTCTTACTTTTGCATTGAAAACTACCATACCAAGTAAAAATTAGGCAGCTCTGATCTTGTTACGCGCAATGGTTAATTAGAATTTCCATTTAATTTCCGAACTTTTTTTTTGCAAATTCCGCGTTGCGGTCTCAAGTTCAACAAACAGTTTTTTGTTTGGTTTTGCCACATTAATCAACAAACTTGAATCGATTCGATTTAAAAATTTGAGAATGTTACCGTTAAAGCAGTTATCAAAATTTTATTTCGTTTTTACCAGAGACTTTCAATGATCAGCATCACTGGGACATTCAAAACAACACCATCTGCAGAGCTACATGCTATTTTGAGCTTTTCTCCAGCAAACCTGGTAGTTAAAACAGAGCATTCCTAGCTGCTGCGGGGCTATATCTTCCCGGCAGCTGAAAGTCAGGACCTATATGGGGCAAATGGCTAGTGCAAAGGTCTGAAATATGCACATTAAGCTCTTCACGTTTTTACATATGGTTCTAAAATGAACGAAGGAGTAGGCCTTCAGCTTACTGCACCCAACTAGAGATAAGGAAGTTGTACAAGCTACCAAACTATTGTGGTATCTTCCAAACCAAAATTTTTGCTATAAAAATAGTGACAGGCTATTGCAAAATGCTGATAGGACCACTAACAGGGCATTGGCTTTTGGCGTCTCATGCGTTTAATATAGGTCTGACTGGGTGTAACAAATGTAGGAAATGCAAGGAATATGTGGCAATAGTGACGCACGTAATCTGTGAATCCTGGAAATCTGACGCAGAATTACTCAATTCTCGACGAACAAAAACCAAACTCTGCAAGTCGTTCGTCATTCCCATCCTACTATATGTTGTAGATGTGTGGATGATGTCTCTATCCGATGAGGTGGTCTTCGAGAGAAAGGTTTTGGGTTTGGTCTTCTGAGGATTGGTAGCGGCGAATACCGCAGACGATGGAATGATTATTAGTACGAGTCTGATGGAAACAGAGGGAGAGGATTACTTCCACTCCGTAGAAAGAATCAGATCAAGATGGACCTGGTTTCTCGTGGTATTTCGCCAATGAAGAAGAAGAATGGTATTGCAGTTTTGCAGTTATCTCTAAATAGCAACATGGGCGAAATTTTTTCTTATGTACTAAAAGGTGCAGTTCGTCTTTTTCGTTCGTTGTTTTCATTAACCGTGCTAAAGGCTCCATCAACCCTCATCAGTCGGTCGTTCAACTGTTGCAGGCCTTGGGTGTCTTTCCCTCTATTGCATGTCATTACTTAAGAAGGCATAGCCAGCTGATGTCGTCTATACTGATCTTTCTAAAGTCTGTCACACATAGCAATTTATTACGGCAGCAGGTATACCTAGAAGTCTTCTATTTGTGCCAGTCAGAAGTGAGTTCAAAATGAGATGCCAAAACATGAGTGAGATCACACTACCCAGTGTATAGATACCTCTATGCTATTTCAAAGTTACGCAGGTATAATCTCTATCAAATTCACTGATCCCGCCGAGTGAGGGTGACCGGGATAGTACCTGCAAGTTTCCTGGAAAATGGGTATCTAACAACCGTTTAGTGTTTTCGTTGCCTGAAGTTGTCTAAACGGAAATTCTCTGGAAAATCTCTGCTGTGAACTCAACCTCACTGCAAAAATCCTTCTCAGAAGTTTGTTATTGTCACCCTCTCGTAGACTCCAAGTCGGTCATTCTGATAAAAAGTTTTTGGCTACCTTTTTAAAACAATGTGATGAATTAAGCACCTAAATTAAATTTATTCAAAAGTAATTAAATGATTTCGTAGAATATTCAACGAGCAACAGATGTCCAAAAGTCAGAGCAAAATAATTACCCCATAAAAAATTGTAATTTATTTTATTATAATTGGCTTGCCTTATGTTATCTATTATAGCATCGTAAAGATATCTCTACACTTCTATATATTCAAATTATATAATTTACATTCGACTTGAACATAAAAATAAAATAATGAGCACTTTAAATTCCACTTCCTTAAAAATGATATGACTAAAAAGTAAAAACGATAATAAATTCTCGGAATTTTAGAAATTTATTTCTACTTTAAGTGCTCTTAAGTCTATATATAGATTCAGGTAATGATATTTGTGAAATTAAATTTATGGCTCATTTCACTAATGGGTGGGGAATCGTAAGGGTGATCGCAAATTGTCATTCTTAAAAATATTACTTTTCGTCTAAGGCAATATTTCACTGGCGTTGTACTGGTACTTAAACCGCAAACTGAAGATTTCTTGCCAAAATCAATTATAAGCTCTTCTATCACTGCCACCTCTATGGCTTTATAACAACTCTCATAATTGGGAGGCAATGCCAATTGGTTTTCGAAAAGGTTAAAACAGCAGCTGGAGGGAAGATATGCTGCCTACCTCGAAATATTGCATTCGAAAATAGCAGGCACAGTGTGGTATAGATACGGAGAACCATAGAGGGAAGCAAGACGCATTTGCAGACAAAAAAGAGCTTAAGAAGCTGGCTGGGTAATACTCCAAAAATTCGACGAAAAGACGCGGTGACTTTCTGAATTTTCAAGACCGGCGTATACTCATGTGGAACCCAAAGCTGTGATCTAGCGAAGAAGTTCGAATAGCAATTGTTCGTTTATAGAGCAACACGACTGGAGCTGACGGCCTACCGGCAGAGCTACTGCGGAGAAGAGCAGACAAAGTGCAGCTTCTTTGCTAAACATGGTTGGACAAAGGTATGCTCGACGCTTGGAACCCAAATGTGCTTTGCCCAATTGGATATAAGATCCTATAGAGCGGAGTGGGCGAAAGACTAAGACTCATCTACAACAAACTGACTGGGCCTAATTAGTGTGGTTTTAGATTCGGTAAATTTTCAACTGATCAGATATTTACCATGCAAAATACCAGTGAAAAGATGATCGACATAGATCACCTCCTCGTCGTTTATAAAGCAGCCTTCGACAGCACGAAAGGTAGCTGCGTCTACGCTACCGACATGATCTGTGAGATTCTCTTCGAGCCGTTTGATACTAAACGAGATTTCAGGCAAGGTCTGAAGAGCTAAATAAACAGAGTATAACAATTTGCGAGAGTATAACTGCTGCGGTATGATATATGATATCATAGGTGTTAGTGAATGAAGACAAGACGAAATATTTCCCGTCATCAAAGAAAAAGTCATCGCTTTCGTGTCTTGGCTTCCACGTTACTGTTGGCAGTCATAACCTTGGTGTTAGGTATAATTAACTTCGTCTATCTTGGACCCAACATTATGAGTAGGCAATGGCAAGGTAAAGTCTCTCGGCGAATAAGCACTAAACTCAACAAGTCATCCTGCTATATGGTCCGGAGGCATGAAGGATGAAAATATATGATGAGTCGGCGTTAGGAGTTTTCCAGAGAAAGGTTTTGCGTAAGATTTAAGGCCTTCTACGCGTCGACAAAGGTGAATACCGCAGTTGAAGAACAAAGTTATACGGTGGTATAGTTCAGCGAATGAAGGGACAGCGCCTACGTTTGCCTGGTCATGTGGTTCCGATGAATGAGAGCACTCCAGCTTTAAAAGTTTTCGTTAGAAATAGAAAGGTTTTGACTCCGTTGGAAAGATCAGGTATAGAAGGACCTGACTGCACTTGGGATTTATAATTTCCGGGTAACAGGGAATGGCGCACTGTTTTTAATTCTTCGTAGATTGCGAACTTCACTCACATGCTGTAAGAGCGTAATTTAATGATTTTTTATATTGTTTTATGCAAAAATTTCCATCGTTTCTTTATGTTCATAATTTTTTATTAACAATTTACCTTTTCCCACTCTTCATTCCAGTGTGCTCAGTAGTGCATGAAAATCATCTGCCCGCACAAAATGACTTGGATGATGCGTTAGCGGATAGTTTTTCCAATGGAATCGCCAACAGCACAGATTTGGTGCGAGCCGTGCGGGAATCAATAAGACAACATGAACTCATGCAACAACGAAATAAGCCCCGAAGGTTCGATACGAATATTTCCTAACATAAATACAGTAAATAATATGAGTTCAACTTCTAGATCAAAGAGAGCGATTAAACGCGTCTGTTATGGCGAACTTGGTTGCTTCGAAGATTCTGGTCCATTTGCCTATTTGGAAATGTTGCCATCACCGCCTGAAGATATCAATACGAAATTTTATTTTTATTCCACAAAAAATCGTTCCGAGCGTCCACTCATGGAGTTGCCCTTTCTCAATATGACTGATGCCTTCGGCAAAATCGCTACTTCGTCGCATACAATAAGACGCAGAGCGGGCTATGTTAATGATACAAACGGCGGTGACGACGATACAAGTACAACAACTACACCGCAAACAACAACTAAAACAACTCAACGTAGCGTCTTCAAACGTACACCGTTGACGCTCGACGAACTGCATGGCTTCGATGAGCTGTCGGTGCGTGTCATCGTGCATGGTTTCGGCTCTGCTTGCCCGCATGTGTGGATTTATGAAATGAAGACAGCCTTGATGGCGGTGGTATGTTGGTCAAGTGAAAATTTCGTCCTTAAAATCTTAAGAGAATCTCTTTTCTTTTGTTTTGTAGGAAGATTGCATTGTTATTTGCGTGGACTGGGAGAATGGCGCTACATTTCCGAATTACGTGCGTGCCGCTGCCAATACGCGCCTGGTTGGCAAACAACTGGCGATGCTCTTGCAAAACTTGAAGGAACATAAGGGTCTCAACTTTACACGCACACATATAATCGGTTTTAGTTTGGGTGCACATGTGTCCGGCTTTGCCGGTGCAGAACTGCCTGGCTTGGCACGCATTACAGGTCTCGATCCCGCTGGTCCACTTTTCGAGGCACAACATCCTAAAGTGCGTTTGGATAATACGGATGCGGAGTTTGTGGATGTCATACACTCGAATGGCGAGAATCTAATTCTGGGTGGCTTGGGTTCATGGCAGCCCATGGGTCATGTGGACTTCTATCCGAATGGTGGACGCGTGCAGACGGGCTGTTCGAATTTATTTGTGGGCGCGGTGACGGATTTTATTTGGTGTGAGTAGTGTAATAACACAATCCATTTGAAACTAGAAGAAAAAGGTTTGAAGTTAGAAATATTTTCAAGAATCCGAACCATCTAAGTGTATTTCTCACATAAAAAATCTCCTTATAAAAAATCATCGGCATTTCGGCTTAGGCGGTCGTACAGCTTTTCGTCCCATCGGTTGCAGTATTCGCTGTTGCGAATACTGAAAGGTCCATAAATTTTACGCAAAACTTTTCTTTCGAAAACTCCTTCCACAGACTCATCAGTTATTATTATTATACATGCCCCCGCACCATATAGCAGGACTGGAATGATGATCGGCTTGTAGAGCTTGGTAATTATTTACTTTTCAATTGCCTACCCATTCCAAAGTAGCACCCGCAGGCTTATGACTGTCAACGGTGACGTGGGAGTCGGGTTGCGAATGCGATGACTAATTGTTTGGTGACAAAAGATAATTCGTCTGGTCCTTGTTTACAATCAGACCCAGTAAATTGGCTTTCTTTTCCAAACAGGGGAAAGCAGAACTCACGGCGCCGTTGTTTATGCAAATAATGCCAATATCTTCGGCGTAGTGGAGTGAATAAGTCACAAGATAAGGAATCACCTTGTATGAAATGTCATTTGGTATCGAACGGATCGGAGAGGTCCTTCCCGATCCAGACGGATCCAGACCAAATTCAGGTGGCATATAGGCAGGTCGTTTTGTTACGGTGGGCTTCAATACTTCACAGAAAATGCTCGATAGGACCTTATATGCGATATTAAAGAGGCTTATCCCACGGTAATTGGTACAGACTGTACGATCGCCGAGCATGTTTTCATCCGAACATATTTTACAAAGGAGCTGATGCATGCACCTGATCAGCTCTTCGCCGCCGTGTTTGAATAGCTCGGCCGGTAATCCATCGGCCCCTGCCGCTTTGTTGTTTTTTAAGCGGACGATTGCTATTCGCACTTCTTCATAGTCGGGTAACGGAACAACTTTCCCATCGTCATCAATTGGAGTTTCGGGTTCACCATCTCCGCGTGTTTCCTCTTAACGGCCGTTCAGCAGGCTGGAAAAGTTTTCCCTCCAGAGATTCAGTATACTCTGAGCCTCCGTTACTAGATCCCCTCTCTGTCTCCTACAAGAGTCTGCTTACTCTTGTCGGTCAGCTTCACAAGCTCTTCATAGCCACGTACTTAAGGTGATAGGTTGCTTGTTATGTATCCACAATTCCCTTATATTGAACTGCAGATGAGTGCTCTCAGAAAACAGCTGCTGCAAGATAGTGGTCCAAGTAGGTGTTGGGTCTTCGGAGCCTACGCACTTCAAGAATACAAGAGACATGCCTTCTTGTATACGATAGTCGTCCAGAGTATACTTTGACGTACCTAAGCCGCTGTGTAGCTCAATCCTTAACCGCATTATTTTTCTTTGCAGCTGCTCAGACCGCAGACGAGGAGGAAGGTCGTTCTCTATGCAATCATCGACGTGCCTATAAGTTCTTTATTGACTCTGTCGCGCCGCGCTGCATGTTCCCTGCATATCCGTGTAATAACTATGATGACTTTATTAAAGGTGATTGTTTTCCATGCGCACAAAACGATGACGACGTAGCCGAAGGTGTGCCGCGTTGCGGTAATATGGGTTACTATGCTGACAGATCGACTGGGCGAGGACAGCTTTATTTGCTGACACGAGAGGAGGAGCCATTTTGTGCGCATCAATTTAAGTTGGAGATTTTTAATTCCTTCAATGATTTGCCCTTGCGGACTATTGGTCGTCTCGAAGCTACACTCGAAGGTGAAGGTGGTCTTAATGAGACATTTAAGATATCGGAGTGAGTTTAACTGAATATTTTGTCCATATGTGTTCATAATAATAACAATACATACATTTCTTACAGAAAGGACGACTCGGAGTTCTTTGCTGGCGATATTGTATCGAAAATCATTGTACCACATCCAGCCTTGGGTTTTCCAACCACACTCAGCTTGCACTACAAATCCTACAGTGGTTGGTTGTCCAAGGGCTTGCCGCACTGGGATATCGACAAAGTTGTACTAACCGACAGCTTCGGTCGCAGTCACTCACTCTGCAAGCCATCGACTAAACTTTCATCAGGCACACCGGTACGTCTGAAATTGCTCACAGGCAACTGCGAGTTGGAGAATCAGGAGGACTATGGCACTTATAATGTGCCCACCACATCGGTGCCGGATTCGAACGGACAAGAGAGCGTCGCTGACAATGTGGAAACCGATAGCGTGGACGCTGCGAAACAAAGTAAAGATTATTTCAATCTCGGCACAAGTTTTCGCATCGATCAGAACAGCACATATAACGACAACGAATTGCCATGGCAACCCATTTTCGAGGGTACCAATTCGCTGGACAAAGATGTGGTAGCTGAGTCAAGTCGCAGTATATCGGTAGAGCCAACTGAAATATTTGAACCGATATTAAATGATCGCCGGCTGGGACTAAAGCATGCGCGCAACTTGCAGGAATATGGCGTAACAACGGAGGAGATTGTAGAGCCTGTGTTGAAGGCCACCACGCCGCGTGTGAAAAAGGCGAAAGAGATCGTCTTCACCGATTCACCGTTAGGTGATAAAAAGCCTGAAATTATAAAAATTACACCCATATCTATACACAATGGACCAGAGTTGCCTAAGCAGCCTAGCAAACAAGACGAAGTCATAACCGTTCAACTGCTACCCTTCCGACTCGGTGATTTATTACAACGCGCCGAACGTTATGCGCGAGAGACACTGCTACCGTTAATTTCTGTACAAGCGCCAAAATTCTTTGGCTTCAATGTAGGCGGCGGCGGCGGTGGTGGTGGTGGTAGTGGTGGTGTTGGTACAGCCACAACCAGCAGTAGTACTGAAGAGCCAGCTGCTTTGAAGGAAGAACCACGTAAACCGCGTTACATACCACGCTTTGAAGAAGCGTCTTTTCTGCGCGACAAACGTGTTGACCGCAAGCCGATCAAAGACCTCACAGTGTCCGAGTCGAGAACGCAACGTAATATTTTTAAGCTCTTAAGATCGGAGCAACGGCAGAAAGGTGAAGGTGGTGGTGGCCCAGCTAGTACCAGCGTGAGTCGTTCAGGACAAACGCGCATGTTGAGCGACATTAATTACTACACAAACATGATGCTGACCGAATCGAGAGCATTACGGCCGGAAGATCCCAGTTATGAACCGGTATTCATAGAGTTACCCACCTACAGGCCAAGTAAAAAGCCAAAGCACTTAGTTGAACCGCAAACTTAGGATATTTGTAGCAGTAGTCTTTGGTAGTGACTAAAAAAAAAAAAAAATTATCACACGAATTTGTCATAATCTTCGTTTTAAAGCACTTTACTGCTTTCATCTGAAGATGCAATTAGCTTTCGGCTTCATTCAAAGAAAATGAAAATAAAATAAATTCTAATTAATGAATAAAAATTGTACAGTTAATAAATAATGAATAATTGTGATCGCCATTACCGTGCAACCCTGTGCGCTCATTTCCCTTGGCTGGTGTTAGAAGGTGTCAAGTCTCTGATTTTCTACGCGCATTACCCTAGAGAATATTTAAATTAATTTTTGAAATTTTTCTGTAAATACTTCTGAACTGTCCATTCATAGATTAAGTAAAATATATGCACAATTAATTTAATTAAGCAAAAGCTAATTAAGAATGATTTTGTACGTACGAGTATATAAGCTTGGCAATAGGTTTCTTAATTTGCGGGACATCGTGGCCAAGCCACTTTGAATTTGTTTAGTATTTAAGTATATTTAAAAAAATTGATTTTATTTTATACGAATAAATTATTTAAATTTGAAGAAAATAAATTCATTTTGCGTGTTTGTAATAAGAAACAAGTGGTGATACAAGCAAGTAAATAAATACCAGGTGTGTTTGTTGAAGTTTGCCGGTTTTACTAGTAGATGTCGCTAGCAATATGTATAAATTTCTATGATTTAGCATGTATGTATTTTTTTTTCTATTGACATTAACCTACAAAAATACGCAAGTCACATTCCGCCAAAATAATAGCGTCATATTTGTTTACCTCAGTGAATATGTCGAGTTTCGTTCCAAGTAAATCGCATTTCCGGCATTCATTGCTTTTCTTATTTCATCAAAAGAAAAAAGCAGCTGAAGCTCACCGGTTGCTGGTAGAAACTTATGGTGAACATGCTCCAGTGATTAGAACATGTGAGACATGGTTTCGTCAATTTAAAATTGGAGATTTCGATTTGACAGACAATGAACATCCTGGTGCAGCGAAAAAGTTCGAAGACGAGGAATTGCATATTGATCCAACCCAATCGCAACAAAAATTGGCAGAAACACTACATGTGACTCGAGGAGCGATTTGCCAACGTTTAAAAGCCATGGAAAAGATCCAGAAGTATGGAAAATGGGTGCCACACCAGCTGAACGATAGACAAATGGAAAATCGAAAAACCGTTTGTGAAATGCTGCTTCAACGATTCGAAAAGAAATCTTTTCTGCATCGAATTATCACGGGGGACGAAAAATGGATTTATTTTGAGAACCCGTAGCGAAAAAAATCATGGCTTTCCCCTGATGAAGCTGGCCCATCGACTGCAAGGCCAAATCGCTTTTGCCGTAAGACAATACTCTGTGTTTGGTGGAACCAGAGTGGTGTGGTGTACTACGAGTTGTTAAAACCTGGTGAAACGGTAAACACGGATCGCTACCGACAAAAAATGATCAATTTGAATCATGCGTTGATCGAAAAACGTTCGGAATGGGCCCGAAGACATGGCAAAGTTATCTTGCAACATGACAACGCGCCGTCTCATATCGCCAAACTGGTGAAAGACACATTAAAACACTTAATTGGGAAATATTATCGCACCCGCCGTACTCTTCAGACCTCGACCCGTCCGACTATTACCTTTTCGCATCCACGGGACACTCTCTTGCAGAGCAGTGCTTCGCTAATTTTGAAGAAGTCGGAAAATGACTCGTCGAATGGTTTGCCCCGAAAGAGAAAAAGTTTGTTTGGAATGGTATCCATAATTTGCCTGAGAGATGGGCAAAATGTGTAGAAACCAATGGTCAATACTTTGAATAAAAAAAAAAATCCTCTGAAAATTAAGTGTTTTCTTAATCGAAAAAACCGGCAAATTTCAACTAACACACCTGGTATATAAGATTATGCAGAGAAAGGGTGTGACCCACAATGAGGCAATACTTTTGTCGGATTCGGTCCTTTTGAAAGCTCTTACTTGATTTATAGTAAGAGTGGTTTGCCATCCGGAACAATGCAATTGCAAAACGTATAAACTTACTACCAAAATATTGATTCGACCACCGCAATGCCTAGCGCGCTGTCTACTATTCGGTCAACATAATCGCCCAGCAGAGTGAGCAATTCGAGCCACTAAGGATGGGTTTCACTCTAGAGGTTAATGTGTATCCTCAGAGACGTCGTACAGTGCGCATGAAAGAGACTACTGCTGCTAGGGAACAAAGTATCGAAAAAGACCCGAATAAATTCGTGCGCGCGATGATTGGAGCTCTGCCTATCCACATTATAGAAGATCTTGCGGAATGGTCCTGCTTTGCGGGTCTACAAAATCCAACTCGTGCGAGAATTGAAGCCGAACCGATTTTCTCAAGAAAATTTTGTTCAGCGACGAAGCTCACTTTTAGTTAAATGGGTACGTTAATAATTATTAATTTATTGCTGGTGAAAAGTTGCTAATCCACAACTCATTGTTGAGACGCCAGTAGCTTGCTAGCACCGCCTAGAAGCAGACGAGTCAACCCAATAGTCTAAAGGAAAGTCCAGGAAACGGACTTCCGACCAAAGGTTAAGGGGTGTTAGATGATTTTGTCTAAGGGGGCATTCAAGGAGGGTCTTAGAGTCGTGCTGGGGACTCATTGCATGCAGAATATACGTTAGGTATGTCGAGATTAAGTCTTGATAGGTAAGAGTTGAGTATACTACAGTATCCAGATATTCATTGATATAGGTATATTGTTTATAAAAGGCTATACTGGCACGGCCGCGATAGCCGAGTGGTTAGCATTGCGTACTGACATTCGGAAGGCTCGGGTTCATATCCCAGTGCCAGCAACATCCAAAAGTTATGGAAAATTAATTTAAATAAAAAATTAAGTTAAATTTTCTAATTGCGGTCGCCCATCGGCAGCGAATGTCCACCCCTCCGAGTGTATTTATGATATGAAATAAAAGCTCCTCATAAAAAAAAACCAATCGGAGGTGGCTTAGTATAAATTGTAGGTCCCTCCATTGGTTGGAAAAACATCAAGACGCTAAAACCACAAATTGGTGGAGGAGTTCGGCCGAAAATTCGCTTCAGCGGTTACAAAGCGCCAATTATATATATATATATACATATATACTGGCACGGGACAAACTTCAGCCGACCGCTGGTGCTCTCGTAAGATAGATTGTGACAGACAACTGAGTCGCTATGCTTTTGGTTAGGTGTGAGGGAGGAGTTTGAGCCAATGAAAATACATGTGAAGAAAGCGATATTGCGGTGACTATGAAAACTGAGCCGCGATTACGTTGACTAAAATTTCGTATATGTACAATAATATTGGGAGCCTGTTTGCTTGAATTGTACTAATTTTGGAAAATACAGAATCATTTTAAGAAAAGGCTGGAAGAACTGTTAAAAGGTTTTTGCGAAGAAGGTGATTTAATATGTACTATGTGACTACTGTGCTGTAATTCGAGCTAAAAGGTGTCGTCAGACGTAGCAAAAATAAAAATGGCGTGAAAATTGCTACGCCTGACGACCTGTAAGCTTTTAAGCTTTGCAGTCACTGACTTTCCTGCATTATAAAGGGGTTTCCAATAAGAGGTGCTATTTTGAATAGTCTGCTACTCTGGTAGATGGCACTTTTGAAGGTGTTCAGGCATCAACAACGCATTGAATTGATTAAAATTCACCATAAAATGATGAAAACCTAGCAAAGACGGATCGTAAAGCTAGACATTTTCAGTAGTCGTCAGACTGCAATACAGATATTGTTGGAAAAAATGGAAAAATTGGGACAAGTTAGTCATGTGAAGAATAAAATATGTGCACGTCGCGCGTCAAGAACAACTGAGAATATTGCTGCTGTAGCCCAAAGTTTTGAAGAAAACCCAAGTTTGTCCATTTCTGTTCTTCGTGTTTTTGACTTGGCTGTCAGCTGGCTTGAGTGTTTGTGTGAACTGGACTTTATATGGATTTCGGTGTAAGTTCAAGTGCAAAATACGTCATAATGTACCATAAATACCAAGTTACAGCTCTTGAGAACGTCGAGAAATAGACATATTAGGGCCTTCGGCTTCAGTTTCTCTAACAGTAGCAATATTTGAACGGAAAAGAGCGAAATAATGATGCACAGACCTTCTTATAATGTCTGTAACCGCTCTAGCCCCTTCATATTTCTTTTAAAAATTTTACCAATTGCTTGAGTAGCTGGACGATTGTGTGCACCATAATCTCCTCTTAAGGCTCGCAACCTGGTCATGTTTGCATCACCATTTTTGATGTAGGTTTTAACAATTTTTCGCGTTGTGTTCTTGCTAAGCAATCCATTTCCATAAATACCTGACTTTAACTAAAACAAAACATGTTTGGTTTGACAATTAAGTTTGACAGATGTCAAAATGCAACCCTACACTTTTGAAACCACGAAATGGATAATCCAATATAATGAAAGTGGCAGCCTTTCCTTTAATGCTTGTCAAAAATTGTAAATAATAATAGTTAGTTTGCTCTTTTAGATAAAATTTTCGAAAAATTTTCGAATATGAAATTAAACTCGTTCGATCTAATATTTTTGTTAATTATTTTCCTCTTTTATTAAGATTTATACCAAATTTTCATTTTGGCTTTTTAAATTAAGATGTGTTTTGTTTTGTTTTCTTTTCTTTTCTCACTTTTCTAGTAGTACGTTTACATTTATTTATTTATTTTAATTTTTTATTACTTTTTTTTTGTTTTGTATACACTTAATAAATTTCGAATTACTTTTACTGCTTTTTTTTCTTCTATTTATATACATATATGTGTATGCATTTATGTATGTACATGAAATTTACTCTTATTTCTTGCTTACAACATGTAAATATTAGTATGTAAAGGACAAAATTTACAACTGAATTTATGTTTTTTTCTTCAATATTGCACAAATGATTGGAAATCAAAAATCTTTCAGTTGTTGGAAATAACGTCGTAATATTTAGAAAAAATGTGATTTTTTTTAACGGTTTATTTTTCTTTTTTTTTTAGCGAAATAATGAAATTGTGTTTACTATTTTGTTTGTTTTTTTCCTCAAATTTTTTTTCTGTCATCTTAAACGCAGTTGCTTTTTTCATTAATTTTCCTTTCGATATAAATCATAAAAACTCTTTGACAAAAAATTTGAATATCTGTAATAAGTAACGCCAGCGTCACAGTCATTAGATTACAATATATTTTAACTTTTTCTTGTTTCATATTATTTTTAATTTTATTTCTATTTATTTTTAAATTTAATTTTTTAATTCTCACAATTTATGGAATTTAAATACTAAATATTTTAGCATTCTGGCTATTCATTTAATTTTTGTTGTTGTTTTTTTCTCGGTGAATTTGTAATGTAATGTAAGATTTGTGTGTGTGCGTGTGACCATAAAGTTTTTCTTCTCTTCTTTTTTAAATTTATTTCTTCTTTCTTATTTTTTATTTTCATTTTTCTTTTTTCTTTACTATAATATCATATTTAATTTAATTTTTTTATTAAACTATTCTAGTTAATATTATTTTATTATTTCAACATTTTTTTTACCTTTTGACATACATACGTACACATAACGTACCCATATATGTATATGTATGTACAAATAGTGCATAGCTGCGCAAATTTACTGGCAAATATTTTTGTTTTTGTTTTTATCATTTTTTTCATGAACGCACACACGTGTTATCGAATTTTCCGCACACTTTCTTGGTTCAATGTAAGTACATACATATGTATGCACAAGTATGCTCGTATGCATATAAGCTGCGTCCACAATTTTGTTACATACCTACATACATTTTGGTGTATGAATTACACTTACATTTACATACATATACTCGTATGTTTGTATATATGTACATATGCATGAATTCTGTGTTTTTTTTCTTAATTATTGTATTTAATTACAATATTTATCATTGTAAATATGTACATACGTGTACGTATTGTTACGCACATAAGTACTCACTAACTATACTGAATTATTATTATTTTATTTTAATTAAATTTATTTACCATGAATTATATATAAGCATTTACATATATGTAAATATGTATGGTATATTTATGTATTTATGTTGTATATGTATGTTGCAGTTAATGTGCATAGATAATAATGAAGTTTACTATTTATTGGATTTTATATGCAATTATTATAAATTATTTTTCTCTCTAATCAATCACAACACATCTATCTATATATACATACATATATCTATAGTCATAGGTTTTACTGTAAAATCTTTACTAAACTAAAAATGTGGAAAAATGTGGTTTTGAAAAAAAAACTTTCCATGGAAAAATGGCTCAGGCTAAATTGATGGCAAATGAATATATGTACATACGTATATATTATATAAGAGGCTTTGCCCGGAATGACTGACGGTTCAACCCACAGCCTAACCACTGATAGTAGAGACGTGAAACTTGGAGGACGTGTGCATTTTCCGTAGAGAGGAGCAGAGAATATTCTATTCGAAAAAATCATATATAGAGTTCAATTTGCTTGAAAAAAAATTTGAAATTCCATGCGAACGCGAAGTCGCGGCACACATCTAGTTTAAAATAAACTGTTTATTAAGTGACAACAGGAAGATGCAAATTGGTTGGCTTGGAGAAATATAATTTCATTAAATATAATATATTCCAGAGTTAAGAAGAATTATGAAGCTCCATTTTGCCTTAAGCAAATGAAAAGCAATGAGTTTTGTTTACAATATAAAATCTTAAAATCAGGGATGCTCCATTAACGAAACGATAATTTTTTATTTCGATAATATGATTACATCGATTTATCTGAAATTTTGATGGTAAATTCATAAATACATTTTTTTTGGAAGTACTTGGCCATTTTCGATTAAATGTAAACCTGTTTTTTTAATAATTTAGTGCGTGTTTTTTTCGTCAAAAATCAATCTTTTTTAAAAAAAAGTGTGCCGCTTTCAAAAAATTAGAAAAAAAATAAATCCGTAAATATTTCCACAGACCATAGTTTGTAGATCATAAAACTTTTTGCTTTTCTGTTCTAGTTTTCATCCTTTAGAAAAAATCAGTCGTTCCGTGGACGCCCTTAAAAAAAGGCTTAAACTATGGGCTTTGTAACCGCCATTTTGTAACAAAATAATAATTAAAGAATATTTTTTTATACTTAAATAGGATTTCTATTCCTTTTCCCATTTTCCTAAAATAAATTAAAAAAAATTAGTCTATTTTTCGACCCCAAGAGTGTTAATGTTAACATTTTCAAATATTTGAACCGAATCGAATGAAATTTTTTAATTAACGTTAAATTTATCGTTACGATGCATTTATATTTCTAAGAAAATGACAAGTTTTGACGTACTAGTTGAAGCTCTGAGATTAAAATATTTCTTTGCTTAACTTATGCTGAAGACATGAATTCACTAACAGATCCCTAATAAACGATCGATTTTAATGAGAAGCTAGCTTTTTCACAAGTAGAAAAAGTTGACATTCTGAGGGAGGATCATGCTCTTAGATGCTTTTTCGACGGTTTTTCGACCCAAAACCGTATATCTGAACAAATTGGTTGCATGAACGCTATATTTTTTAGCACTCCGATCTGACCCTTTCCGCCAAATGATTAATCTGCTTACCAAGTTTGATTGAAATAACTCAAAAACTGAGGAAACAGTTTGCATCCAAACAGCCAGACAGACGCACAAGGCTAAATCAACTCTGCGCGTCAATGTGATTCGATCGGTATAAATTTTGGGTGGGTCTATGTACCTATATCTTCTTCTACTGGTACTTACTTTTCCTCTCTCTTCAGAATATGCATGCCATCAATTTTTTTTTTTTGGAAAAGTGGACTTTTCATCGATTTCGCTCTATATATTTTTCAAAATTATTTTCCTGTTTTTCATTCGAATATATATATGTATTTTGTCGTTGTTATTGTTTGGAAGAAAATATATTATTTTGGAATTAATATAGGCGTAACATGCCAAAAAAAAAAAAAAAAAATCAAAAAAAAAAAATCAAAGGAAAAACGAAATCTTGTTGTGAAAAGAAAATGGCCACTTTTGGATAGATCTGAAAAACAAAGTTAAATAAAATTAAATGTAATAAAAATGGTAGTAATATTTTTGCTAAACGTACCTATTTTGAAATAATTTAAAATAAAAACTTTTTCGCATTTGCCAGTTTGAAAATTTGAGGTTATGATGAAAAATTTTATTTGAAATTACCCGCGCTTGAACAAGCACTAAATTCTCTAAAACAAACTATACATTTTATCGATGGACTCGGACGAACTTACAATGGATTTATATCCAAAAATTTATTTCCCCAAGATATCCATACGGTATGAATCATTTCGACAAAAAACAATGTTAAGCACTTAGTAAAAGCCATAGCTATTGTAATCTGTTACCAATATTATACCGATACTGTTAATTTATAACTATTTCACCCTTTCAAATTCAAGCAAAATTCAACACTTTCAATGCAAGCCAACAACTTTTTTTAGCAGCTGTTAGTGTGGGTAGACTTCTACCCTTTGCAACGAGACCGGTTCGGTTCGGTCAGTGCTTTGAGACTGTCGCCGCGACATCTGTCTTGTGAACAATGTAAATTCAGTCTCCCTTCCGTTTTCTCGTTCGAAGTGCGTACAAGTGTATAATCCAAATACAAGTTGAATCGAGTGGAGATTGGTCAATAATTTTTGAAGAGCTTCAAACTCCAATGAGGCGAGTTTCTCCGCACCATCGTTACACTAGACGCCTGAAGCCAAAAGACAACAGTGGCATCACATCTTTTCACCTTCCGCCAAAAAGTTCAAAGCCACAATTTCAGCCAAGAAATCATTATCTCTGCAAGATACTGTGAGACCTTAAAAAAATTGCGGAAGGCGATTTAGAACAAAAGGAAAATGGGTAGAGAAAAGTTTTCAACCGACGAGGAGGTAAAGGAGTAGGTGGAGAAGTGGCCGAAGCGGTTGCCGGGAAATTATTTCGAGGAAGGCATCATACTAAAGTACTAGTACATATTATGACTTTGCGAAGCCGATTTGCAATTCAGCAGAGAGAGCTGCCACCTAGCTCAAAATTTGTTTATGAATTAAGTGATAAAATAAACAATATTTTACAATATGGGTATTAAATTGAGGAGCTTAGATATTTTTTTACAGCGTTGCCACGTTTTTACTACCACTCAATGTGAAAAAATTTATTAAATGTATTAAACATTTCACGCGTAAATTACTATCGATATAAAGAGATTTATAAAACTAAATGGTGGCGCTATTTTTGAGAAGAGTTGCCAACTGTTTGAAAATTTTAATTAAATAAAAAAAAAATATTGCAATGAGGGTGCCTTTTTCTTTTAGGTAAATTTTTTTTAAAGGTTGCCACCTTTTCAAAATTTAGAATACTATCGAATTATTAATATAATAAATTATACAATATTTTTAGAAATTTTTAGGAAATGCTTAATGCAAAAATATTGTTGAAAAGTGTTGCCAGCCGTTTTGAATGTTTTAATTTAGAGATAAGTACTATAATTTAAATTTAAAAATATGTGATTCAAAATGAAGTTAAGTAAAAAGTTTTTGAAGAGGGTTGTAAGCTGCAACATGTTTAAGATATATAATTTGGGATTAGCTGCAAAGACTACAAATGCGAATTTTTTGTTGTCAAAATTCAGATGTCAGAAATTTAAAAATTGTACTATTACTTGGGGTTCATTCACAATGGAGCAAAAAAAAAATCGGTTGAGGACCTTAACTCGTTGAAACAGGGAAATTGTTAAAAAGATATTTTTGGGTAAAATATTACATTGAAAAATAAAAAAATTTACTAAATAAAAAAATGCTTGAAATATTATATATAAAAAATGTTCGAATTTTAAATTTTTTATGTACGATATTTTCTTTTTTTTTACACTGAAACATATCAAGATCTCACTAGTATATGTGCTTCAAATTTTTTGAGAGTTCTAACGAAACGAAAAACCTTTAAAAACCTTCAGTTCTTATTCAACATCACATACAAATTTCGGTGTGAGTCGTGTATTGTGTGCGTTTTCAATTCGATTTGCCATCAATAGAAACAAGCAAAAAATCATTAACCAATTTTTGTATTACATCTTTTTGTTTATTCAATTCAAATTATTTAAATTTAATTAATTAGTGCTTAATTACTAAAGAATTCAATTTGTTGATTTTATTTATTTATATTTATTATGTGTATAATACATATTACACATATTTAAATTTTCATACAATTTCTTGCTTCACTAGAATTAAAAAAAAATTTCTTCTTTTTTTTTTGAATTCCTTATTTTTATATTAAATTTTAATTATATAAATGATATTTTTAGACCATCAAGGTGCTATCATTTTTTTCTTCACTTTTGTTTTTGCTATGCTTTGCTTGCTTTTATTACATTCCTACTTTGTAGTTGTGTTTTTAATTTTACACAATATAATTATTTTGCTTTTTTATTGCATACAAAATGTTTAAAACATTTTTTTTTATCTAAACATAAAAATAACGAGACAATTTTCAATTAATAGGCAATAAAAAAGAAACAATTTACTTTTGTTTTCTTTCTTGCTTTCTTAAATTTAAGCGTATATAACATATGCACTATATGCTCCACATATGTATGTATATATGTTTTGTTTTAAATATGTAAAAGAGCGGGATCCTGCCCTGTCAACAAAAATTGAAATTAATTTTTTTACGTGTTAATATAACAATAACACCACATTATGTGTATAAGAAATTATATTATTTTGTAATAAATATGTATACATATATGTGTGTGCACTTAGGTATGAAGAAAAGAGAATTAAAAGCAAAGATTGGCTAGCGAAAGAAGTTTCCACATACGCAAATGTGGCAAGTGAAGTGCAATGCCACGTTGTTGGCTGTTGGCGTAGCATTGCACTTACGTACATACATATTAGCCGAGCTTCGCCATATTCAAAAAAAAAAAAAAAATTAATAATATATGTATATATAAAAAGTAAAATAAAAATTTTATATATAAGTGTACGTGTATGTTAAATAATTATTTTTTATTTAAAAACAATTTGACTCAACTCAAATGTTATTAGTTTATTATTTAATAATTTTATGTTTTCGAGCGCTGTTTGTCTCAAATTGCCTACACACATACATATGTATGTGTTTCATCATGTTTGCATGTTTGTATGTTTTTTTTATGAATTTAAAACTGTTATTTGTTTTACACATTTTGTGCTGTTTGTTTTCCTATTGTCAACCTTTAAAATAGCGTTAAATGGTTCGAAATTAATTAAAAATTATTATTTTTTAATTTTTTGTTCAAAAAATGTTGAAACAAAGCTTAATATATAGTTATATTTCATATTTCATGATACTTGTTATTATCATAAAGTATTAAAATAAAATATTATTTTTTACATATATATTAAAGTATTTTAGAATTTTTAAAGATATTTCATTTAATTTAAATTTCTTTCTTTTTCTACACATACACATACATACATAAGTAATTTTGTAATTTGTAAAACGCCCATTAAACTTAGAAAATATACGAAGACTTATTTGTGGTGGAAAGGAAGTGTGGAAGCTACAAATTCAACACACCGCCCAGCAGGTGGGTGGTTTCTCATCTTCAATTCTTCTCCTTATTTGCTTTTTTTTGTTTCAATTTTACATAATACACATTTTCAATTTGCAATTTAATTATAATTTTTAATTTTATATTATATATATATATATATCCATATTTTTATTAAAAATTTCAGATTTTATAAAATTAAAATTATATATATATTTTATTTGTTTATAATTTTATATTTCATTTTATTTGTTCATAATTTCGTATTTTATTTTAATTATTTATATTTTCATATTTTATTTTATTTTAATTTTATATATTTTTTTATTTGTTTATAATTTTATATTTCATTTTATTTGTATTTTATTTTAATTATTTATATTTTCATATTTTATTTTATTATAATTTTATATATTTTTTTATTTTTTAATTTTTTATAGTTAATTTTATTTGTTTATAATTTTATATTTCATTTTGCTTGTTTATAATTTCGTATTT
This sequence comes from Ceratitis rosa, assembly GCA_037013455.1. Taxonomy (NCBI): domain Eukaryota; kingdom Metazoa; phylum Arthropoda; class Insecta; order Diptera; family Tephritidae; genus Ceratitis; species Ceratitis rosa. Next base: position 16,083,245 of record JAWMAG010000008.1, on the reverse strand, counting down.
TATTTTAATTATTTATATTTTCATATTTTATTTTATTATAATTTTATATATTTTTTTATTTGTTTATAATTTTATATTTCGTTTTATTTGTTTATAAACTCGCATTTTATTTTAATTATTTATATTTTCATATTTTATTTTATTATAATTTTATATATTTTTTATTTTTTAATATTTTTAAAATTAATTTTTTTTGTTTATAATTTTATATTTCATTTCATTTGTTTATAAATTCGTATTTTATTTTAATTATTTTTAATTTAAAATTTATTTCAATTATTTATGGTTTAACATTTTATGTTAATTATTTATAATTTAATATTTTATTTTATAATAAATTTATTTATTATTAATTTTATATGTTTTTGTTTATATATAATTTCATATCTTATTTTATTTATTTATAGTTTCAAACTTCTCATTATACTAATTGTTTTTATTAACAATTTTTTATTTTTATTTTATATTTTATATTTTTTATTTATTGAAAATTTCATATTCATAATTTCATATTTTATTTTAAATAGTTATTTATTAATAATTTTATACCGTTTAATTTTTAAATGAAACATGAAATTTCAATAATTTATTTTAATTTTTCTCGGTTTATATTTTTTATTTATTCATAATTTTATATTTTATTTTAATTATTTATTATTTCACATTTAATTTAATTTTAATTTCATATTTTCTTTTTATTATTTATAATTTCATATTTTATATATAATTTTATATATTAATAATTTTATATATAATTTTATTTTTGTATAGCTTCTTATGTTAATCAAAATAATTTTTTTATTTGTGTTTGTTTTTTGCTTATAATTTATTATTTTATTTTAATTTTTTATAATTTCGTTTTTAATTTATTTATTTATAATTTCGTATTTAATTTATTAATTTAAAATTTCTTATTTATTTTTATTTATTTATAATTTCAAATTTTTTATTAAAATAATTTTTATATTTCATTTTATTAGTTGATAACTGCTTATTTTATTTTAATTTTATTATTACTTTAATTAATTTTTTTTTAATTTCATTTTTAATTTATTCCTTTACAATTTCATATTTAGTTTATTAATTTAAAATTTCCTTTTTTATTTTAATTATTTATAATTAATAATTTCATATACAATTTTGCGCATTTAAGCAAAAACGAAATCGCGGTGAACGCCTGAAAGTATGCACTATATCCGTGTATATGGAGAACCAATTTTGGTTCAAGAAATTTTCCAAAAAATCATCGAAATTAATTTTCATTTTGCTCATAATTTAGTATTTACCTAAACACATTTTGTATAATTATACATTTTATTTGCATTTATATTATAATAATATTTTCACTTTTTTCACTAACAGCCTCGCCATAGGTGTTTTGACTAAGTTAAATTTTTTATATGCGAATTTTTATATTTGAATTTTTATTTGCATTCAAATATGTATAATTAATGATTTTTTTTTCATTAGAATTTTGTATATTTATCTTTAAACTTTACACACTTAACTCTTATACGCTGTGCAGAGCTTAATTCTTCATATATATTTATTGCACAGTTTGCTAGTATTTATTTGTTATTATTGATTTTTTCCATAAATTTTTATTTTCTAAAAAAAAAAAATATTTTCTTTGCCGTTCCCTAGTAAATTCGAGTTCAACACTTTAGCTTTTGTTTAATCTTAAGTCTTGCTTTGCTTTGTAACGGAAAGTTTTTATTATCCTTAAAATACATATTTGCATGTATTTTTAAAAAATTTTACCTTTTTGCAGTTACAAACATATGTATGTATGTAGTCGTATTCTAATTCTGGTTTAAGTATATTTTTTCAGTGTTTTGTGTTTGTTTTGTGTGGTTATGAGATTTTGTAGTTTTTTGTGTTTTGTTTTTTTTTTTTAAACAAACCTCGCCTAATGTATGACGCAAAATGTTTAGTGATTTTTATAAATTTTGTCTTAAGCTTATATTATTTTTGAAAAAATAGCAAAACTATTTAAAACACCAAAACCACGGCTGTATGAAAATGGTGAGGAGACCTGATTGAAGTGTGAGGCAATAAAAATATATGCGAAAAAAATTGTAAAATCTTCAAGCAGCTCAAAACCTTAGTAAAACTTTTGAAAAAATTAATATTACCGAAATAAATAAAAAGAAAGAATATAATTTAATTTTTCAGGAAGTCAAAAATTCATTTTGAGTCAGCTTTTTAAAGTAATCTTAACCTGTTAAGCTAAAAAGAGTGCAGTAAAGCTTAAAATGTTTTCAAATTGCCGCATAAAAACAATATTAAAATATTTCAAAATTTTTAAAATTTAAGTTAAGCACAAATTTAGATTTAAATATTTCGATTTTGCATAACTTTATCATAGCTTATCCTTTCTTCTGCATGTTTTAGTGCACGATTTTCTCAAAAACTGTTTTTTAAGCTCAAAAGGGCTTATTGTTTAATTAATTTTTTATGTGAAGTTATCAAAAAAGTTTTTTTTAAATACTTTTTAAAAATTTTGGTATTTTTTATAGAAGATAAATTTTATTAAAATTAAATAAAATAATTTTCAAGAGCTAGAAAAATTGATGCTGTTTTACAAAAAAAAAAAAAAAACAAATTAAATTTAAATATATATAATATATAAAATATATTTTTTCGATCTGTTTTTTAAATTTGATTTAATTAAAATTGACTTCGAAGACCGACTTTTGTAATTTAAATAATTTCTAAATAAATCCGAATTAAAACTCGTTTTTTAGAAAAAACGTTTTTTAAATTTTTTGGCATCGGCCTTGTTAAGGCTTGTTTCAAAGCATACGTTTTACTTTAATTATTGTTGAAATTTAAAAAAAGAGCACTATTGAAAAATTACTTTTTTTTGTTTTTTAGAAAAGTTTTTTTGCAGATAAACTATGAACTTTAAAAATTTTAGTTGAATGAAAAATTATGCAGTAATTAAACTGACAAACTAAAAAAAAAAATTGTGATATCAACCTTTATTTTTACTTATTTTTTTGTAACTTTTGGCGTCTCATATCTCAGTTTTTATTTTAAACATTTTTTCTTTTTGAAAATCTAAATTTGTTTTACCTTTCTATAATTTTTTTGTTATAGCCTGCTCAAATAAATTTTTGAAAAATATAAATAAATTTTTCTAATTCGGTATTTCTTGTATTTTCTTTTGTTTTTGGTGGTATTGTATAAATTCTTAATATTTTTTCCAATTTTCACTATTCATTTTCATTTTAGCTCTAGTATGTAATATTTTTTCTATAAAATTATAGACGATTTTATACATTATAGCAACTTAATTATAGCAAAATTATATAAATTTGAAAGAGATAATTCATATTTTAAATAAATAACTAATTAAAATAAATCTGTATGCAAATTGTATACAATTCAAATTATATATGTAGTTGATTTAATTAAAAATAATAAATTTATATAAATTGTTGGTAGAACTTTTAAGAGCTTTTGAAAATTTTTAAATGTTAAATAATTTTTGAATTTTCGTTTTGAACTGTTTCTGTCGGCAGCATAGTTTGCAAGCTATTTCTGTACAAATTTGTTTTTCACATCTCGGACATACTTTTTAAGAATTTATTTTTAAAATTTTAAAAGAAAATTTTAATGCATTATTTTTCTGCTTTGAAATTTAACTTTAAGTCTTAAATGTTTTCTGTTTAATTTTTTTCTTTATGATGGCCTGCGTCAAGTAATTTGTAAATTGTCAGCATATTTTTTAGTTTCTTGGTCAAGTGGTGAGCTTCAGCCGTGTTTTTGTATGATTTGTAGTTGTTGTGTTGTAAATTTCTTTGAGTTTTCATTTTAGAAAAATTGCAAATTTTCGTTATTTTTCTATTCTTGTATCCGTTTCGCTGTTATGCCTTTAGCAATGGAAAATTGTTCAAGGCATGTGGGCGTGGTCAAGTGCTGCGCTATTGTTTATTAGCTGCCGCTGCTATGTAGCTTAGTTTTTTTTTATATAGCATGAAAAAAGAAATTGTAAAATTAATTTTTATTTTTTTAAATTTTTTTTTTTGAAATTACAACCTTGCGTTTCGTCTTGTGTTTTTATGTTTGTTTAGTGGTTTTTCGTTATTTTGGTATTTTCTTTGCTTTGTTTTAGCATTATTTTCTTACTTGTTTGCTTCTTTTGTTTTTAATGGCATGCAATAAATTTTCATCAAATTCTACCATTCTGTCTACATTGCATTTGGGAAAAAATACTAATTTTTTTTTTAAATGAATAAAGTGAATTTGCTGCAGCGGCACACACAACTGAAGATTGTTTAATAAATAATATGCGTTCTTATTCATTTTAAGATGTTCAAATTTAGTTTTCTATGTATGTTTGTTGTTGTTGTGTAAGCATGCATTATCTACACGTATATAAATATATGAGTGTGTGTGTGTCCACCATTTTGTTGTCATACATTTGTGCTGAATTTATTTATGTAATTATTTGTATGATTTGTATGGTTTGTATGTATATTTATGTGTGTGTTTCTTTCCAGCTTCATTTCTATGCTTTGTTTCATTGTTCCTTATTGCTTTTGGCAATTTCTCAGTTTATTTTAGTTATAAATTTATTTTTAATTTTTTTTGTTATTTTAAAGTAAAATTATCCATTGTCTTCTCTTCATATGCCTTTTTATACCGTTAATTGTTAGCCTTGCTTGATTTTTAAATTCTTAATTGTAGTTATTTATTCTTCTCTGCTTTTTGTCTTGGCTATGCTACTATGAAATTTCTATATTTATATTGTTGTATGTGTATGGTTTTTTATTTTTTTCTCTTCTTCTTATTATTCTTCTTTTTGTCTATGTCTTCTTCTTTTTTTAAATAATAATATTTTGTCCTTCAACTCATCTCGACTCATTCTCCATTTCTTTAGTTTTAGTATTTTTTTTAATATTTTTTTGGTTGCAAAAAAAATTGCATTTTTTCCATAAATTACAACTTTTCTTTTAATATTTTTTATATTTTTTTTTGGCATTTTTTTTTTTGTTTGTTTAATATTTATTTCACTAGCTCTTTGTAGTTTGTTTGCTTGTTACTAACGTATAAGCAAAAAATTCTGCGCCTTTTCGGTGATTTTCTTACATAGCCCCGCTACTCTCCGTCACATTCCACCGTGATGACTTTGATTCTCACTCCCCGACGGTTTGTGTTCGTCCGTTGTTGCCGTCGTCGTAGTTGCTTCGGTTTTATTATGCTCACTCTCGTCACACTCTTCCAATTCAGCTAAGTTCTCTTGATCGGACTCTTCAAGTGTCACCTGTGTAGAGAGTTGCAGAAGTTAGTCGAGTTTTGAAAGTTGCGGAGACGACGATCTTCAATTGAGTTGAGGTAGCATAATTTTGAGAAATTTCCAATAATCTTTGTATATTTGAATTTTCCAACTCTCAACTCAATTGGCAATCGCATTCAATCTCAATGAATGAATGAGCAACGCACTACTGTTTTGTTTATTGTTTGATTTGTTCTAAGTATCTGCGGCCATTAGTTGGTGTTAGCTAGTGTCTTTAGTTTAGTTTATATTATTGTTTGTTTTTCTTATTTTTTTATTTTATTTTATTTTGTCTAAGTATTTTCTCAGCAACTCACTTGAAAGCGTATCTTATCGTCGGAGGGTTGATCGTCGGCCGCCGATGGTGGTGGTGATGGTGGTATCATACTCTGATAATAGTCTCTATTCTCTTCAAGCGTATCAAGTATTTCTTGTGCATCTGGATGCACTAAATCTGCCCATGTCTCCCATAATGGATGTACAATATAATCGATAAATCCGACCTGCGATTTTTCGATTGTTGAATTATGACGATCGCACATGGGACTAATATCCATGCCCGATTCACGTTCTTTATCGCCCTGCAAAAAGAACTCCTCCATAAGTAGACTAACCCAGCGTTTGTACAATGGCAACGGTTTGGTTGGATTACTTAAATCAGCGCAATGTACAAGATTTTCGAGCACCTGTAAGAAGAATCGGACCAAAAAACAAAAATATATATATATAGTACAACTGAGAACTCAAAGGGTTTCTGGGAAGCTTTGTTTTAAATAATAATAATAAAAATAAATATACAAATAATATATGTGTGAAGATGACGTAATAATAATAATAATATAAAAAAAGTAATAATAATATTAAAATAATATTTAAAATTAAATAATAATATAATTATAATATAATAATAACAATTAAATAAAAATAATAATAAAAAATTATAGCAATAACAAAAATAAATTAAAACGAACTATAATAAAATCATAATAATAATAAAAAAATTAATAATAATAATAAAATAATTATAATGGAATAATAAAAATAATTAACTAAAAATAGTGAAAATAAAAATAAATTATTACGGAATTAATAAATTCATGATAACAATTACAGAATTAATAATAATAAAAAAATTATAATAAACAAGAATAGTAATAATGAAAATAAACTAATAGTAGTTATAATAAATCATAATAATAATAATAATAATAATAATAATAATAATAATAATTATAATAATAATAATAATAATAATAATATTAATAATATTATTAATAATAATAATAATAAAAATAAATTATTACGGTATGTAATAAATTCATGATAACAATTAATAATAATAAAAAAATTATAATAAAAAAATGTAATAATGAAAATAAGCTAATAGTAGTTATAATAAATCATAATAATAATAATAATAATAATAATAATAATAATAATAATATTAATAATAATAATAATAATAATAATAATAATAATAATAATAATAATAATAATAATAATAATAATAATAATAATAGTAGTAATAATACTAATAATAATTATACAAAATCATAACTATAATAAAATCTCAATAAAAATAATAATAATAAAATAGTTATAATAATAATAATAACAATAATAATAATAATATAATAATTATAATAATATTATTAATGATAATAATAATAATAACAATAATAATAATAATAATAACAATAATAATAATATAAAAATAATTATATTAATAAAAACATATTAATAATGAATATTATAAAATATTAATAATAATAAAAAAAAATTTAATTAAATATAATATAAAAATATTATATATTGTAGTATAATAATAACACCAAAATAATTAAATAATAGCCAAACATTTTATTTTTTAAATTTTCCCTTCTTCCAACTCACCTGTATACGATCGGTGTAGTTGTCCAGCAATAGCACACCGGAGCCGGCGACCTTTTTCGTCTCGACCATAGTCTTTAAATCGGCCAACAAACTCATGTGTTTTGACATGTCCGTAGAGAGGACAATATCTATAACCATTTTCCTTAATGTTTGGCGTTGTTTCCTATGATGGATGAAAAAAAGTAAAATTTATTAGTTTCTCAACTAAAAAGTTTAAATTTTATGGTACTTTTCACATATATTCATTCTTGAAATCTTGAATTCAGTGAGAGATTTTGTCACATGAAAAATATATTTAAATTAACTCATGAACTCTTCGAACCTCTTTGAAACCACAGAATTCATTTTGCAATACATCAATGCGTTGAGGATTTCCCAAAAATAAAGGTTAGGTTAAAGTGACTATTTTAAATCCATCTTAAACGGGATTACACTATCGTAATGAGGCCGAATCGCCTGGGATCAGATCACCCTTTTAAAACGAAGTTAAAATAGTGAACGTGCATCTAAAGAACTGTCAGGTATACGTAGCGAAGAGAGCTCTGCATAAGTGTCAAAAGTCTGACAAAAGTGAGTCTGTTGTTGCAATAAGCTCTGTGTTTTCCAGAGAGAAAGATATATGACAATTTTTGGACACTAATAACGGATGAGTACTGTTACTTACAGATCAAAATTCAATGCCAAGAAACTAACTTATTAATGACGTTTTAGAATTATAAAAATCGACCAAGATTTGTACATGCATTGAATTCGTGAGCCAAGGAAGTGAGTAGCGGGAGGTGGTAGTTTCTAGTATAATTTGGTTTATCTTTGAACTAGAATTGATCAACAATAAAACATGAAATCCTATGAAAAGATACGATAGAGGCATAAACGTTCACAGTTCTGATTATTTTTTGTAATTTTTTAATTCATATATAAGAGATTTTACCAGAACAATGTCGGGTAAAACGAATGCATGTTATTAACTATATGAAAATTTCTACGCAACATCAAGCGCGAGTTGAATTCTTGTAAAAGTCCAGATTCTAAGGAGGAATTTATCCTAAATCTCTATCTTGAGATAACGTAACGTCAACTCCAAAACACCGTATTTCGGCATAAAGAGATTTCAACGTTTTAGTACGTGATTTGAGAGGTAAATGGCTCGATTTCTCAATAAAACCTGAGGTGCACATATTTTTTTTATATATTATTTTTTTGGTGAACCTCATACATTTAAAGTTTGATAAATATTACTTTTCATGTGACCTAAAAAATTCAATTTTGCTGACCAGTGTATTTACTTACTTTTGCATATTACAGAATATATCACATCCTTGATTTTGTAATAATTTAAAGGCAACTGCTAAATGATGATTTTCCAAAACAGATTCGTCATTATACATTAAGGCTAATTCGGAACCTAAAATTTTTTAAGAATATTATTAGTAAATTTTCAGAAATGAGTAAGTGAAATATAATTGTTAAAAACATAGTAACAATGTGCTTTCTTCAGCCATGGACTGTATAGCTTTCATGGACATATCAGATTTTGATGATTTTCAGTGTTAATAGTTTTGTCAAACGGTTATTAGATGATTTTTTGACAAATGTTTAATTCAAAATCTCAGGTCTAAAAAATCGGTCGTATGTACGAAACATATCCAGATAGAATGTGTAAATAATTTTTTGAAATTTTAAAATTTTTATCTAAAAACAAAAAATTACGTGATACTTTAGTAAATCATGTAAGATTTTTTTTTGACCTCGTCGGTTGAAAACTTTTTTTCATTCATGTGCAGCTTTAGGCAGCTTCAGGGAGGTAACGAAATAGTGATCTGAAGGTGCTAGATCAAGGGGTGGCGCGGGATGGTTCAGGAAATTCCATTTAAATGATACGAGCAGTTTCAGTGGGGTTGGCGGTTTGTGGTCTGGAATTGTCGTGTTCTGAAATATCTTTCGGAATTTTTTTTAGGGTCGCACAGTATCTTACAGAGTTGTTGACCCCAAAACAAGGATGCCAAGATTTTCTTGACTGAAATTGTGGTTTTGAACTTTTTTGGCGCAAGGTGAATAGATGTGATGTCACAGTTGAGACTGTCTTTTGGATTCAGGTGTGTAGTGTAACGGAGTTTGCAGCGCCTCAAAAACTCTTGACCGGCCTCCACTCGATTCAACTTGTGTTAACTTGTCAGTTTTCTGTTGTTTTGGGACCCATCTGGCGGAGGGTTTTCAATACCGGAGGGCTTGTGGGATTGTTTAGTGTAGCAGAGATCTGGAAATTTATTGTAAAAAGTTCATCCGCAGTCAATCTGCGAACATCAACGTGCAAATTTTCTAATTTTTGGACATTTCATATGTCATAATTCAAGGGTTTCCTCCTCTCTGTTTGTCATGCACAGATGTATGCCCATTTTTAAGCTACCGAGACCAATTGTACATACTTCAACTAAGTTAAAGGATGACGCTGTGTGTTTCGCACTTGGCGGGAGACTGATTGACATTATTCAAGATGCGTGTTTTTGCGTCGACAGTTCTCAACGTACTGACCACGTGCTGGTCTCGTTGCAAAGAGAAGAAGTCTGGCTACACTGCTATGTTGCCAACGTGATCAAAATAAAACAACGTCGGCAGTGAGAGTTTCAGTACATTTTTTTCTGGATATGCCTCGTATGTCAGGCTAGATCGAATTGATCAGTTCCGACAAATATATTTATAAAAATACTCCTAAGCAGCAACTTTGATTGAAATATCACACAAATTGTGGGAATAATTTTCGGACAGACATGACTAAATAAACTCTGCTCATCGTATTGAGCCGATCGGTATACATATTGGTGGGTCTTCGAACCAACGTTCATATACCTCTTCGTGTACGTAGAAGGTATAAAAAGTGGTTTTCGAAAAATCATTCATTTCGATGACTATTAAATAAAGCAAAGCAACATAAACTTATTGTTTCATAATTACTGAGAACTGATATACATATGGACATACATTTGTATGTATTTCAAAATATTTACGATAATTTTGACTCACTTGAATTAACTAAAAATTGATTCGTTAAACCAGGATGATCAACATCGTGTATACAAGCAGCAAACAATGCTCCGCCCACTTCCAACGATGTGAATACGCCCTCCAGCGCTGGTGTATTGAGCAGTACATTTGTACTTTGTGTCACATCGGCCGCATGCAATGAATTGTGAAACGGATTGTCTTTAACATAATGATCCTCCAGAGTAGTCATAAAATTAATAAATGTTTTCGGTGGTATCATAAGACTGGTCAGTAGTTCTCTACTCTGTAGTGTGGAAGAAAGTAGCGAAATTCATTAAAAACAAATACATATGTAAAAGAAAAATGTATGTATGTATATATGTTTATAAAAACTGAAACCCCCACCTGAAATATGGTGTATGCCACGCAGGTGAGTGGACGATTAGCGCTCAAATCGCCAATCTTGAATATATCAATGCCCCACGTATCCACATCGCCCAGCAGTGTGCCGAGCGCATTCTCGTGTACCGTTTCCACACCAAATGTGGGCAAACGTTCGCCGGTGAAGGAGTTCGTATGGGAGAGTGGTCGTTTCACGCCCGATATCTGTGACATGGGCGGACCGCGTGGCGAACGGCAACGTTGATGCTGGGTAAGCATGCTGAGTTGTTCGGTGTTATCGTCGCCGCGCATCGAGGGCAAGTCCAATTCTTGTTGTTTATCTGGTAGGGAAAGAAGAAAGAAGGAATATTGAAAATAAGATTTTTATTTTTCGCAGCCAAATAAATAAAAAAAACTAAAATATTTAAATCAATATTATTTTTTTATGTAGACAAGCTAATTATAATTGGATTTTTTTTTAGCAAATATTGATATATTGAAGTTTGTTTCTAAAAATTCATTTATTAATTAATTTATATGGAAAAATGTAGAAATCTTCAATGAAAAAAAAAAAATAATAAAAAACTTAAAAAGTTTGTGATGTTTAAAATGATTTTACTTATGTATTCTTATTTTGTTGCTTTTATTAAAAAAAAAATTAGAACTAAATTTTAATTGTGGTCTAGAAAAAGTATTCCATTATTTTTGCAATAGATGGTTTTAGTGATTTGTAGCTACCATTTCGTAAGTGCTCTTAATTTCGGACCTATACTGTCAGCAACTGGTTCGTCTGAGGGAAGCAATCGCTAAGAATCGCCCAGATTTGGCTAACAGGAGCGAAATTGTGTTTCAACAGGACCATAGATAGCGATAGTGACCCGCTGAAACTCCGAGAGCTTGCTTGGGAGGTTCATCCGTCTTATAGGTAGTCTGGACTTCGCACCAAGTGATTATCATCTATTCCAGACTATGGCGAGTTGTTTGGCTGCCTCCAGTCAAACAGAAAGAATTCCTAAGAAAACCCGAAGAATGGGGTAAATACTGACCTCTTCGAAAAAATCGTATTTTCTATCGATTTTCTGGTAATCTGATACATTTAGTTTTGTTTCATGAATTTTGGTAGCTTAACTATTAGTTTTACATGAACACTACTTCTTCTCCCGGAAAGTGGTACTAAGAGCGAACTATTCCAAAATATTTTTTTTTTCATCTTAAGTATAAACATTTCAAATATTTCAGGAAATGTAAACTAGAATTTTTCGGTCCATTTTATAACCCGGCAGATGGCATCGTGTTAACTTAAGAGGCTAAATGTTTTCTTTTTATTTTTTCGTTGTCTTATTAATTTGTTCAAATTCTGTAGAAAGTTATACTAAATTTTCAAGTCGACCGGAATTACAGATTCAGCCTTGGGAAAGTGCGTGCTCAAAGGCAGATAGCTTCAAGCGCGTTTCTCTCGAAACTTCGGTCGTCAAAAGTTTGCGAAAACTGTTAAACCGATCTTAATGAAATTTTACTCAGGTCTTCGAGATAATATTTGATTGTGATTTTTTTTCAATCACAACTGCTTAAAAGTAAGAAATTTATCAAATTTTGCTAAAATTTAAATTTTTTGTAAGAGAGTATGCCAAAAATCGAACTTTCTCTTTTTTGTTCCTTCGTCCAAATTCTAGTTTATGGTATTAACTAAAAAACGATCTTTTTCGCTTCGAATGATCCTGTCACATCAGTGGATCTGTTAACGTTTTTCATTGAAAATTTCCGAAATAGTTTTCTATATATATATTTTTAGGACAATGTAAAGTTTGATGAAAATATTTTGGTGTTTTATATAAGAAAAAATTGGTGGCTTACAATAAAATTACGTATTATATTTTGATTTAAGTAATTTTTGCATTAAAGTAAACCAATTTCGAAATAAATTTTTTTTTTTTTAATTTAATTGTTAGCTTATATGCGAGTAAGTACATATATACATATCTATGTTCTTGAAATGCTTGGCTACGGATATATATGCACTTATGTTTTTAAAATATTCAATTTTTATAATAAGGAATAATTCTTTCAATTCTTAGAAAATTTCAATTCAAAAAATTACTATATAAATACATCTTCATTGTTATGTAAATTCGTAAATATTTCATTTGAAGTGTCTGGTATAAGCAGATAAGCTCTGTAGGGAGAATGTAAACTAGTATGTAAAATTTCCAATTAAATACTAGTGTTTTGATATCAGTATATATATGTATAGGCACAATATATATATTGTAGTTAGAGGTTACCACTAAGGCGGATGGGTAATTTTTCTTCTTATTTTTATTTTCAATTTTATTTTTATTTTTTTTCATTTTTCTCTTTATTTTTATTTTTTTTTTTTGTTTATCTAGTTTTAATTTTTCTTTTTGGTGTAGAGCCCCAACATGACTAAATGAACTAGTATAAAGCTGATGCATAATCGGACAATTGACAATTCCTAGGACATCCTCATGTTAGAACTACTAGTTGCTTATATGCAAAATAGATGAAAAAATTAAAACCATTTGGATTCTAGTGAAAAACTAGTTTTTTTCCTGCCGGGAATGTACAAATGTTCGTGTAAATGTTTAAGTATTTCTTAACAGGAAATCTTGTACACCTTTTCCGTATACGTATATGTACATACATATGCAAATATACATACATATTAATATATATAAATGTATATATTTTTACATGTAAAACATTTTTGCATTTCCTTTAACACGCTCTGTTTTGACGGCTGAAAGATTTCATTTTGACGGTTGATTTTCGGTAAAAATGTTTAGGATTATTTAACATATTTTAATATGCAAATACAATTTTCGCTAAGGCTTTAGCCACTTGAGTGATAGCATATGAATATACGAATAGACGAGGTGCGTTCAAAAAATAACGAGAATTTTGTAAATTTTGACGGATTGGAGAGTGTGATTGGCTAAAACTCACTTTTAGCAGTTGATAAACAATATAAAATTATACTTACAGTAGACCCATCGCAGAGAAACTTTTTTTTTTTTGAAATTTTATATAGAAATGCTGTTGTTTTAAAATGTAAAAAAAAAAAAATTAAATAAAAAAAAATCGTTGATATTCCCCAGTGTGTATTTCGGCATCTCCTGAGCATATTGAACATTATACAAGTGCAAACACAAACTGCCATAGACAACACAAGTTTCCTTACATATTGCACCAAAAATTTCTTAAACTCTCACTTTTTGCCTCAATTTGTCAAGTAAACCAATTTTCTGCGCCAGAGGTCAAATTAGTCTCATAACTTTTAGCTGTCTAGCAAATTACACTCAACGCTTAGCATTTTCAATATTTTCCTTTACAGCATGCATTTGGTATGTGTGCTATAGCAACAACTTCAGCAATTCCCTTTGGGCAAAAGTATGTATGTAATTTTATATATATAAAATATTTAATATACAATTTTTAACGCACATCAATATGTGTGTGTGTTGTGTATGCATTGTTGTATAACTTGCTATTTTTTGAAGGAAATCTTATTTACAAACATACCTAAGTGCCTCTAATATCTTCGCATATTTCACTTAACTCAACAAATATGCATATAGTCACATCAAAGCATATTTGCAACACATATGCAAATCATAATATACATCAATCACATTTATATGTACGTATATGTAAGTAGCTTTGTAATTCTTGGAATGGTATATATGTGTGCATATGTGTGTAACATAGATATTTGGTAACGAAATCAGCTCATTGTTGGTATTCTTATAACCAAAAACCAACAAATAATTTCATTTTGTTTTTTTTTTATACTATATAAATATAATACATACATAGTTATAATATTTAATACATACATACTTGTACTTTCATGCATATTTACATACATATGTACATACATACATACATGTTGTATTAACATACAATATATATTGTTATTCAGATTATTCTCATTGATTGGGATTTGTGGCTTCTTTGTGGAAAGTGTACATTTACATACTCGTATATATACATATATTTATAAAATACAATACATAGGGATTAACAAAAGTTCGATCAGTTGGTGATTTTCAATTTGTTTTTGTTAAATTTTGAAAATATCAAATCCTTTGAAATTACTTTATTAGTCTTCCTTTCAAATTCTAGAACGATCGGCTTAAATAGAGACGAGAAAACGAAAGAGGACTATAGAACGAGCCCCAAGAAAGTCGGCCAAAATCTTCCACTGATGACGTCACTGTAGCTCTAGTTAAGTCCAAAATTGACGAAGATCCACAATTGACACAAAAAAATGATTGCTAATGAATTGGGCTTGATTGTAATGGCTGTATCATCTGGGATACACGTAGAAATCTGCTCTATGGGTACTACGAATTAGATGAGGCACAAAAAGAGGCTCGAGTGCATTTTGCTAAATTTTTCCTAAAAAAAATCGAAATCACTCACTCTAGCAACTTTAGTAAAGTCCTTACTGGTGACGAATCTTGGTTTTATAAGTACGATCCAGAAACCAAACAGCAGTCCATGGTATGGAGCCCAATAGGAGCAAGCCAACCCGTAAAATCTAAGCAACAAAAATCAGCAGCAAAAGTAATGATCTCAGTTTACTTCACCCGATCTAAAATCGTAGCCGCTATTCTACTGGAAAAAGGTAAGACGGTAACTACAAAATGGTACACCGAAGAATGTTTACCAAAAGTTAAAAAAATTTGTTGGAAAACAGGAAGAAAGAGGATTTGCGGCGTAAATTTTTACATCACGACAACGCTGGGTTCGAAGAAATACGTCTAGCACCAAATTCCCCGGATATAGCACCTTGTGATTTCTGGATAATTCGAAAAATTAAAAAAAGAATTAAAAGGAAAGATCTTTGATAGAAACGAGGAGATAATTAATGCGGTTAATGCTGAATTTGATAAGCAAAATTTTGAAGACTGTTTTCAGAAGTGGAACTATAGGCTTAAGAAATGCATTGAAATCAATGTAGATAAGCTAGAACAGGACAAAGATTACGAATAAATTTAAAAAGATTTCTGTTGTTGTTTTTTTCTGGTTAACTTACCGAACCTTTGTTAAACTCCTCCTATATATATATATATTTTGTTTGCATTTGTGGTTATAGTGGCAGTAATACGAACTCAGTAAACCTTTTTGCTAAGCCTTTGTAGGAGTACATTCGATAATATACATACTACCAATCATTTTCTCAGTTTTCAAACAGAAATTGAAATTTTTGTTGTGAATTTGATACACTCTATTTCTCGATTTGAAAAATAATACTAATAAATTAATAATTAATAAATTAAATTAATAATAATTAAGAATAAGGTATGTTGCTACCATAATTGATTCTGAAAAATATATTAAATTGATTTTGAAAAATAAATTAAATTTTTAAAATAAGTTTCGAATTTTTTTCTTCGTTCTGCCAAGAAATAGCCCAGTGGTGTCAGTTCGAACGATCTTCCAAGATCCCAGCATTCGTACCACTCGACATAATGCAGTCATCAAAAATTTCCTCAATGAGTTAATTGTTTTGTTGGCTGTGTGGCAGGTAGCACCGTCTTTTTGGAACCAATATCCGTCTTTATCCATCCATCCTCCAACTCAGGTGTGAAAAAGTCATTAACATAATGGCCGGCTTCATTTTTGAAGATATATGGACCAATGATGCCCTCTGCCAAACAGTGACTTTTTGCTGGGGTAACGGTGTCCTAACAACGACTTGTGGATTGTTGTAACTGCAAGCTCGACAATTTTATTTTTATTAACGGAGCAATATTTTCTTGTGAAAATTGGGATCGGTGGCTATCTCGTTTTAAGCCCATAGGCGTTTGGCTTCAATTCTTGCATGAGTAGGATTTCGTGAGCTCGCAAGCCAGGATTCTACCGTAATATCTTCCATAAAGTATGTAGATGGTCACAGCCTCAATGAGTGCTCGCGTTAGCGGATGGCCTTGCTCGGGTTTTATTCGATACGTTGCATCAGAACAGCTTTTGTGCGCACTTTATGGCGTCTTTCGCTCTCTCTCTGCTAATAAAAAATCATCATAGGCGACTTAGATTAAACTGCTCCAACTCCAAACTCCATTTGCTGGAAAAGGTCAAACACAAATTGGAGGAAGAACTCGGCCGAAAATAATTTCGGAGGGGAAGCTTTTTTTTCATGTCAGAAATACCCTCAGATTTGTGAACAACGCAATAAAGAGACAACTTGAAGAAAATGCAGGAGTCCAAATGAGTCACTTTACAAAAAAAAAAAAATTATTTTTATGCTAAAAAGTTAAGCATAAAATAAACAAACAATGTCTTTGTTGACCCACGCGCTCTACACAGCCGGATTCATAACAACAACATCAACAGAAAATAGAATAATCAAAGTGGTCGATTATCAAAAAGGCAACACCGTTAAAAGTAATATTAAAACTGAAGACATAATTTGCTTGCAGCAGGTGTTTGAAATGCAGTGAAGCTAATGATACTGAAAAACAGAAAAGCTTCTCTTATGCAAAACGCAAATAAAGTGCGATCAAGTGGAACACTGAGTGAACACGCAAAATTAAATTACATTTGCTGTGGAGAAATATAAGTGAAAAATATTGTACTAGAGAAAACAGAGACACAGAATAAATAACTACTCGGACGAGGGCTATTCTTAAATTAAAAATTTGGCTTTAGTGTGAATAAGCCAATAACTTATTCTATTTAAAAACATTCAGCTCTAAAATAAATTTAAATTCTACACTTTGAAATGGAGGTCTGGTAAATATATTTAAATATATAATCCTGATCAAGCGCACTTATATTGGGCCAATGAAAAGTCATTCCTCTTACCTTTCCAAATGTTCTTCCCTTTTAGTATGTTTTATGAAACGCACCAGAAAGTTTGCTTGCAGATGGAGACACCGCAAGGCAATCGAAGTAAAAGTTACCCAGGAAACGGCACCGGGGCCGCATTGAAGACTACGCAGTGGGCTGAATTGTTTGCAAAGCCTTCGAGTATGGTTCCATAAGTAAGACAATGGTTGAGAAAATAGACTACATATAGATTACCGTGAGAGAGTTGGAAGGTGAATCATTGGGAAATGGGTTACTTTAACGGCCTCAACGAGCATCAAGAGTATGTGTAATGTCAGCGAAGAAACTGTAGAACAGTTGTCAGTTGGTATCACAAGTGAGCTGGAGGGATGTCACAACTGGTTGTCAAGGCCCTCTTAAATTTCGCAAAAGGCATTGACGTCTTACCATCGATGAGATATCATCTGACCCTAGATAGTACCAACAGGTACAAACTATTGTGGTCATTAATATAAAAATCATCTGAAGCTCGGTTGGCTTGCAAATTTTTATGTATTAAATATAAAAAAATATAATTAAGAATGTATATGTATATATGTAATGGGATAGCATACGTAGTGTAAGTGAGTAACGAGCGGAACGAAAATTTGAAATTTAACGCGAAATTGGTTTATGCGCCTGAATGTATGCAACATTGTAGATAATAGTAAATTAGTGCAAGTTACTAGATTTAATTTATTTACTTCGTTGGCGCAATTTTAACCATTTATCAATTTTCTGTCCCACATATACCTATATGATATTTATAATTAGAATTAAAAAAAAAAATTGCAAAAATTACAATATATTTTTTTTAAATTTTTTTCATATTTTCTTTATGAAATATTCATTAAAAGGTCTGTTCATTAACTTAAGTAATCAATGAAAAATTTTATAACGTTTTGGTTTTTTTAACTTAAAATTATAAATAATTTTTTTTTTAGATGTGCAGCGCATTGAAAAATTACCCAAATACTTAAATAAGCATTTAAAAAAAGGATGTGAAAATATTTTAATAACTTCCAGCTAAAGTTATAAAAATATTTTGAAAATTTGTTTTTTTTTTTAGTTTTCCTCAGTTAAATATTTTCAAAAAATTTTGCCTGGCTTTATTTTTTTTTAATTTTTCCGTTAAATTTATATAAAAATATTTTTTTTCTTAAATTTTTTGTTCATTAGTTCTTTATGAAATACTCGTTAAGAATTTATATTTAATGACAAGTTTTGCAGAGAATTGAAAAATTATCCAAATACTTAAATAAACAATTAAATTTAATTTTTTTTATTAACTCTCAGTTAAAGTTTTATAAAAATATTTTAAGTACATACGAATGTTTTTTTTTTTAATTTTCTGTCAAATTACGAAATTTTTTTTCTTTTAATCAATCTATATATTTTCTTTAAAAATATGCGTTTAAAATTTTGCGAGCTGTTAAAAAAAAATTTCAAAATTATTGTGACGTTTTTGTTTTTTTGTTAATTTGTATTTGTTATCTGTTTAATATAGCATCAATTAAATTATATACTTAATTTTTTACCATATAATTTAATTCATATTATATTGAACTGTAATTTTATCGAATTTTCAAAAAAGTATTCAAAATATTTTTTCTTCATTTTCATTGAAATCTTTTTCTTAGTAGAATAATTTTTTGTATAAAAAACTATTTTATTATTTTATTTTATACTTTTAAATTTTTAATTCTTCTTATTGTTGTTTTTTTCTCAATTTATTAAGAAAAACTCCTGGCACTAGACTTGTGATCGCATGTGTATTCAGCATACATATGTATAAATAAGTGTACATTAATTCACTCAAGTGCCCGACTAACTGACGAATTATCTATTCACCATCTCGACCACCTGCTAAGCTGTCTATTTAAGCTATGTAAGTACGTATCTTCAAGTGTACGCTGCCGACTTTACATGCAATAGTTCTTGCGCCAAGCTTCCATTTATCTGTTTGTGTGTATCTAAGTACAGAAGTATGTTTATCCAGCTAGTATCTACTAGTACTTAATTTAAATTTTAAATTAAAAATAACTCATGTTGCGCAGAAAATTTAACTCGTTACGAAAAAGAAGAAAAACCAGGAAAAGAAAAAGGAAAAAAAAAGAAAAACAGTGGAGGCATACAAAATTGGATCTCTCAAAGGAATTAAGTGAGATTTTATTACATTTTTATTGCAATTTCTACTTTTGGACTTTTGGTGTTCCACACCGTTCTGATTGAATAACTTATGTAGGTATATATATATATATAAGTAAATATTATGTACATTGTAAGTATGTACTAGGCGATGCCAATTCATGAGCGGCAGTTCTTCTCTTGCTTGCTTATTTGCGATTAAAATTTTGTATTTTTTAACTGCAAAAATTACGATTTGCGTTGTGAATTGGCTACTGCATCGGATTACGTTGTCTGCGGGTACTTATGTAATATTATTTTCTTCATAAATATTTTTGTGGTATTATTTGTAGGAAGTGTGTGTTATTCAGTCTTATGTTAGCACTTTGAGAACGTGAAATTTTTAAGTAATTTTTTTTTTAAATTAATTTTTCTAGGAGTATTTTTTTCAGGAATTTGGAGAAAATTTTTTTTACAACAATTTTAAAAAACAAAACTTTTCCTGGCCCACCCTTTACAATGCAAGCAAAACTGTATTTTTTATATTTTTACTGTCAATACCTTTGAAGTACTAAAAAGTTGATGGCATACAGATTTGTAAATTTAAGCTCTGCAGCAGTGTTGTACACACGAGTAGAATGTAATACAAACGATGAGAAAGTGGAAGGAAACGAAACAGTTTTATTACTGACGAAAGTTGTTATTATTTTATGTTAGCATTTCTATAGCTTTAGACTTGAGAATCATATTTTTAAATTTAATTAAGCTTACATATGTATGTATATACCTATAATATATCTCTATAATATATTACTTACTCAAAAGTCTTAATATTATATTATATACTTTTATAAAAATATATTATACTAATATAGGTATACATATGTTTGTAAAAAAAAATTGGTATTGTTTTTTGTTCTTTTTCTTTATACTCACCCAAAAATGTGGAACAAATATACTCCGATATTTGATTGCCAGATCTGCTCGATTCGCTAAAGTGTGATAATTCTTTATTGAGCATACGCTTGAACTGTGAAGAGGAAGATAAAAATAAGATATAAAAATGTACATATATTAGTAAAATACAATTGGCACAGGTCATAGAACAGATATTGGAATAGAAAGATGTTATATAATTATGAAAATAACACTTAAAAGTAATAAAAAAATTCTTAAATTTTGTGTCATAGAAAATTGGGCTTACAAAGCATTGCCTACTTAATTAAGAATAAAATGCTGCAGAAATTAATATTACTTCTTGAATCAGCAAAAACCTCGTGATTTATTTTTCTGTTAGACAAGTCTCAGTTTTAGAGTTAATGGAACGAGATTTTGCGCTTAGTTGGAATTTTATAACTATTTTTTGTATATTTAGATTATTTGATTTCTATAATTTTTAAATGCAAATAAGTTGAATAAAATTTATAATCAAAGCCAAAATCGACCTTAGAACAGCTTTAAAAAACTGTTCACACAGGCACTAAATTAGTTAATTAAGAGCGTTTCAACAATGAAGACACTGACTACAAAGAAATTTTCTTTAAAATCTAATTGATAGAAAATTATCATAATTATCATTGCCTATGCAACCCTGTTAAGAACTTTCAACATTTAGATGAGCACAGATCGCAGCTCATTGACAAAATGAATGTCATGGACACGAATATCATGTCAGTAATAACGCTCCGAATATTCTTTTCCGAGGCGTCAATCGTCTCGAACTTATCTGCGTAGACAACTGATTTTACATAACACATAACAAAAGTCGAATATTTTCAGTTTAAGGTTTTCGAAACTATGAAAAGGAGGTTTGCTTTTTGGAAATCAACGCAAAATTTTAGTGCGAAAAATCAGTCCTACAGAAATTCCTATCCAAAATAGTTTTTCTATAAGTATCGTATTTATGTATGTATATGTATTAGAAAAAAAAAAATAATATCACAGCTCACCTTGAGCGAAGCCATGTCCGATACACTGCGATGCGTCTGTATGGTCTCCAATTGATCCAAACACCAGTCCAACTCCTCGATTGTGTCTGTAGCCAAGCGATTATACGATTCATCTCCTTGGACCAATTGTACACCGGCTGTGGATGCACGTCCCACGCTGGACGATTGTGTTGGGCGCCTGGATCTTTTTGTATTAATTATTTGTTCCAAAGACAAGTGACACACACACACACACACACACACACACATATACACACAAACATAAACGCAAGCACATACACACACAAACCAAACAACCAATCAAAGCATGAGCGTATAAATTTTTTGTTTTTGTTTTCGTATGAAAAAGGTGATGAGAAAAAAATGTGAGTAAATATGTAAATAAATAAACAAACGAAACGCGAAACGGACAAAGCAAGCAAGAAAATAATAATAATAACAATAACAATAATAAAAATGACAACAATAACATTGCAAAAGGCAATAGCAATAGCAACAGCAACAGCAACAACAACAGCAATTAAATGAACAAAATTACACGAATATTTAAAACGAGCAGCAAATGGGCAACAACAATTATATAAAAAGGTGAAGGCGTATGAAATGCGGAAAAGTGTGCGGCAAAGAGTTTCGTTTTAGTAGTTTGAGAAAAGTTCATTAGTTAATTAGAACAACAATAAGAAATAGTTGGGGTTTTTTTGTTTTCAGTTGCATTTTGGAAAGTTGACAATTGTTGCATTAGTTTTTGTTAGAGTTTGTTGTTGTTTTTTTTTGATTTTTGGTATTGAAATTTATATTTTTGTTGTTGTTGCAGTTTGTAAATTTTGTTATTTGTAGTTATATTTAGTTTGAAAAGAATTTTGTTTTCGCATCATAGTAAATTGTGCACATTTTTTGTGACAGTTTTGAAGTGAAAATATTTTCATAATTGGACATTTACAAATATAAATATGATGATTCAATGAAATAATAAGAAAATTGTTTTTTTGAAAAATGTGTTTATAAAATTTGTAATGCATGTGTGTGTGAGACGAAAATACATTTTTGGTTGACATCAAAATGCGGGAGGGACCAAAAAGGAAGAGAAGAGAAAAAGACAGAGAGAGAAAAAATATATATCAAAAAAACTAAGTAAACATGGTTTCTTTTTCTTTTTAAATTGTTGGTATACAACATTTACATATATGTGTATTGGTTTATATAAAATACGTCATATTTTTTTTTTACATAAAGGGTTGAAATTTAGTGACATATATGTATTTAATGGAATAAACTTTCAAAAACACTTAATTGAATTAGGGGACTGTGATTTAAAAAAAAGTCGTTTTACTAGAAACAAATAAATATAAATATTTAGAAAAATATTTATTTTATTGGGCGCTACACACAATATAATAATTTAAGAAAAGGTTGAGTTTAAATTTATTTTCTGCTTGTAATTATCTCCAATAGTATCTAATTTAATTTATATATTTGTTTAAATTAATTTTATATTTTATAAATTGTTAATGTAATAAAATAATGTTTAGTAATTTAATATAATATAAATTTTGTTTATAAAATGTTATCTCATATTAATTATTTTCTCTCTTACATCTCTGAAATATGTATCACTAAATTTTATTTTCTTAATTTTATTTAATTAAAATATTTTCCATTTACTTTAATCAATTTCAATATAAATAATTTTAGCAAATTTTTAAATTTACTTTTTTTCTTATTTAAATTTTTGTTGATTCTTGTAAGTTTAATTTAATTTAATTTAATTTTTTATAATTTTTTTTATTTAATTAAGTTTTAATCAATTAACTTTTTATTGAATTGATTTTAATTTTAATTAATATGATTTATTTAATTTCATTATATATTAGTTATTTTTATTTTGTGTAAGTTTAGTTTGCTCAATTATTTAAATTTATTATTATTCAATTTATTATATTTTGTTTTCTTGATTTTACCTTTTTATTTAATTTATATATAGTAATTTTAATTTAATGTATTTTATTTTATGTTTTTCTATTTTCTTTAATTTCACTTTATTTCTTCATTTCATATTATTTTGTTTTATAGTACTTTTTATTTTATTTCTGTTTTTAATGTAATCTACGTGAATATATTTTATTGGGTTTTCTTTTTTTTAATTTTATCAATTTATTTTATTTTATTTTACATGAATATCTTTCATTTTGTTTTTTTATTTTGTATTTTTATTCCAATTTATTAATTTATTTTATTTTTTCTTATTTTATTTATTTTTTTTAATTTTATATTATTCGATTTATTTAATTTGAACAAATAAATGTTTTTATTTGCTTTTATATTATTTTATTTTATTTTACAATTTTGTTTATTTAATTTTATTTATTATTATTATTATTTTATACTATAAATTATTTTATTTTATTTATTTACTTGAAATTAATTTTATTGTTTTTTATTTAATTTAATTTTATACAATTTGGTTTTATTTTATTTAGATGTATAATTTATTTTATTGCCTTTTTATTACTTATTTTATTTAATTTTTTTAAATTTATTTGATTTATTTAGATTTATTTTATATTATTTTATATTATTTTATCTTATTTTATTTTATATTATTTTGGTTTAATTTCGGTTGCTTCGTTTATTTTAATTTTTTATGATTTAATTTAATTTAATTTAAATGAATTTAATTTATATTAATTTAATTTTTTACTGTTTTATTTTGTTTTACTATAAATCTTTTGTATTAATTTACGTACATTAAATAAAGTAAATTTTCTTTTCTCTTATTTTAATTTATTTTTCTTCTTTTAACTTTAATTTATATGAATTTATTGCATATTTTTTATTTTATTTTGTATTATTAAAAATCGTTTTATTGTATTCTGTTTGTTATATTGTATTTTATTTTTTATTTCATTTAATTTCTTTTTTAATTTATTTTAGTTTTAGTCTATTGAATATTTGGTAATAAAATATGCGTTCCAATAAGCCATTATTCGCTATTAATTGGGTATAGAACAGAAGGAGTTAGTAAAAACACTTTATTATATTTTAGGAAAACATTATCGAAAAACATTTATGCACTCAAAAAGGATTAAAATGCAAATGACTCAAATTGTTTGTGTGTTTTTGATGTGTGCTTTTAGGCGTACGCATACTTACTTATTGGATGCTTGTACATTTGTCAGACTTAAAAGATTATTCCGCACTGAACGTAAGCTGGCCAAAATTTGGGCAAATGGTGTCACAATAAGATCTTCACCATGGCTGTAAAAAAGGGAGAAAAGGAATTTTTTTTTAATATATGTTTAAGTGTAAGAGAAGATAAATGTCGAAGTATGCATATACATATGTACATTCAGAATTTCCATAAAAACGCTTTAAATATTTAAAGCTACAATTTCTATATAATAACATGCTAATTATGTTAGGAATAAAAATATTTTAGAGGAATTGAAAACATGCATGAAAATACGACTATTATTTATGAAATTACTTAAACAAATTCTATTTGGTTTAAAAACGTAAAAAATATAATGATTAATGAAACAAAAAATATAATCAATGTATTTAGTTTTTCTTTTAATATTTAACACTGAATAAAGAAAATAAATTAAAATATATATGCTTATTAGAATCCTGCCGCGGCTCATCAATAATATTATCCTTAAATTAAGTAATGCATAATTTTTCATACATATTCAATGATTGTATATGACAAATTAAATATGCATAATTACTCTAAAAAACAAACCACCCTAATGCTGTTAAGCCCATATATATTTGCCATTGGAATTTTGATTATGATTTCGTTCTCAATTTTAGTATTTATTTGATGTATGAGTAAATGTATATTTGTTGTTCTTTTTTAGAAATTTTTACTACGTGCCCACAGTCATGGCAACACAGAGAATACAAAAAAAGAAAAAAACGGCATACAAACAAATATTTGTCGGACATATATACATTTGTGTATATATATTATTTCTACAGCTACCTTAGCCATTAAATGTTTTTCAAAACAATTTTTTTTCTATATATTTATTTTTATTATTTCTCCGCGTTGATTATATTGATATGCTTTTTGTTCTACACAGTTTTGAAATATCATATTTTTATAATTATTAATATCATTTTTTTTGTTTTTTCCTGCCAATTTCAACCTACTTTCAGTTTGATTTTACATTTTAAATGAATGTTTCAAATTTTTAGAATTGGGAATGTAGTTAGAAAATAGGTTTTAAATACATATGAAAATCATGGACTTTTTTTTATTAAAGATGAGATTTGATAATATCAAACAATTACATATTTTATTTAATTTAAATATATTTTTTCTTTTTTTTAATTTAATTTTTTTTAATTAATAAATTTTTTTTAATTAATAATTTTTTTTTAATTAATAATTTTTTTTTAATTAATAATTTTTTTTTAATTAATAAATTTTTTTTAATTAAGAAATTTTTTTTCATATATTTTTTTATATATTTAAATTTTATTTAAACATTTTTTTCATGTTTTTTCTTTAATTTTTTTAAAGTTAAAGCTTTTTATTTAATACAAATTTTTTGAATACTTTTTTTATATATTTAAATTTTATTAAAATTTTTTATTTGCTTTGTATGGACTTCAGATCACGTTGAGGTATTAAACGCGCAGCAGGTGGGAAATTTTATTATTTTTGGAATTTTGTTGATCTTTTTTATTTTATTATTTTGTTTGTATTTTTTTTTATAAAGCCTGCAATTAACATAAAAGTAAGGAAATGATTGTCGGTGTTGATTGAGAGACAAGAAAATGCAAATAAGTATACTTAATGTTGAGTGATTTATGTGGAAATGGCTGAAAGTGGCACCCACTTTCACTTTCTGTATTATTACTAGACTTTGGCTGCGACTTTGTCTGCATGGAATTTCACAATGAGTATAGAAGATTTTTAATTTACTTATTATATTATCGATTTCAGTATAAAATATCAATCATTATGTTGGAATGTATGAATACTTATAAAAAAGCAATTTTTACTCTCTAATATTAAACAAATCGGCCCTTGGCCTATTTTCCTGAAATATAAGTTTTCCACCTATTACCCAAAGCTAAGAGCCATATATGTAGTATATTTCAAACATCAGGCAATTCGAACCAAAAATTCGTAGTTTCACCACATATTGACATATGTAAAAAGCCACTCTCATGTGTTCCACATATTAAGCAAAAGTCGAACCGTAAACACGATTTTATCAAATAGATACATACGTGTAGGTCTACGGCCCACTTATCGGAAGAAGGGCTGTTCCCCAAGGTAATTTAAGCGAAAAGTTACCTCTGTGCCAAAGTTGATATACATCGAAAAATAAATTAGATTCATTCGAATAGTCTGTGCCTCTCGAAAATACTTTTTTTATCGGCTCTTTACACTATGTGCAGATCACACGCTCCAAGCTTCAGATTTGGGTAGATCCGTCTGTTATTTAGGACAAATCCTTTTATATGTATGAATATATATGTATATAATACCTATATAAAGTAAAAAGTCTTTATTGGAAGTAAAGAAAAGAGTTATGATTACAACACCATCAGACAATTGTTTGTTTCGATAAACTCAAAACCATTTAAATGGTTAAATGCTGTCAATGAGGTTTTCTTCGAAAAACAAAATAACAAAAGCTTTTCATTTCTGTCAAAAATATGGAAAAACCATGTTTATTATCAAAAAACCCAAAACTAATGAAAAGGTGACAGAACTTTTATTTTTAGCTCATATTTTTAACACTTAAGCAATCAAGCCCGAGTAAGAAAGCACTGAAAAGCACTCTAAATAAGAATAATTCACAGGTAACTTTTATAAGAGAAAAATAACAGATTTCTTTAAGGAGTGACGTGGGTTTCACAGCTGCAAAAGTTGATACTTTTTATTGTCTTATTAATTTTTACAACATCTCAAAAATAATATCATAAATTTTCACGTCGTTCCGAGAAAAAGTTTCGGAGATACAGCCCTAAGAACGTGCGCGCTCAAAGGCTGGTAGGCTCAGCGCTTTAAACTTGTAGTGCGTTTTTCTCTGAACTGGGTTTTCAAAGTCAGTCGTCAAAAGTTTTGGAGGAATTGGGCGAAGATATTACTTTTATCACAAACGTCGCAAAAGAAGGGCGATTAGCATTTCGTACTGTCATGCTAAAGGTCCAACCAACATCCAAAAATAATAGGCATTTAATTTGAATAATAAAGAAGTTAATTTTTGCGGCCATCGCTTGAGAGGGAATATCGACACCATCGAGTGTAATTTTGACATGAACTAAGAATTCCTCAAAAAACTCATCAGCCATTCGGAGGCGGCTTAAAATAAATTGTAGGTCCCTCCATTTGTTGGAAAGAGGTCGGCTGAAAATCGCTTCAGTTATCACAAAGCGCCAATTATATATTTAAAAACAAAATTGACCAAAATTTGCATTTTTTTGTATAAAAATCTACCAAAAATTCATTTTTATTTTTTTTTTAAATTATCTTCGACCAAATTATAGTTAACTGTATTGGCAAAAAACTTTTTTTACTTCAGATGATCCTGCACTGAGTTCTATTGTCAACGTTGATATATCTATATATATACATAATATCTTTCCTTTCAAAATTTCAGAAATTCTTTAACAAATATATATTTTTAGGACAGTGAAAAGTTTGATAAAAAAATGATTGAAAATAGAACAATTTCCTCAAAAAAAAAACCCCACGTTTAAGGGGTTATGGGATAAATTTATTAAAACTGGTTTCTTCCGTGTGTACTTATAACTCTATTAACTTGTTCTTCTCTTGTTTATAACAAAATCTATATCTCTATTCTATATACATATAAAAATGGCTTTGTTCTGAATGACTGGTGGATTAACTCACAGCCTGAACCATTGATCGTAGAGGCCTAAAACTTTAGGGTGTAGTGCGTATGACATAAGTAAATCCTGCATAATTTTCGTGGAAATAGACCTTACACCGATCTATTCGAAGAAATCAAATTTGTTTTTAAATCGATCTTTGTAGGTGAAATTTGGTCAGACGGTAGCTCTTTGCCTAAAATGATATGGGGAAAACTTCTTCCGTGGGCCTGGCAACAATCTATTCAAAAAAAAAAAAAAAAAAATGTAAAACCATTCTGAACTTCCATGTTAATGAAGTCACAGGTAAAATCTAGTTTTAATAAACCCCTATAGGTGAGTCAGACTGCTCCTGTGCTGTGCTATAAACTGGAAGCTTCTATTAGTGAGAAACCCTTATGAGCGAAATAAACAGTCCTGCAAACTATCCTTAAGCAGATTTCACTGTACCACAAAAAACACGATTTGATTTGGATTGTTTTTATTTACTTTTTTTTATTAATTTCTGCAAGCGACACGTGCTTAATAATGCGATAAAATTTTAAAAATTTTGATGACCAACTTGACTGCGATTACATGTGTAGGCTCTTTTTTCTCTCAACACAAATATTTCGTAAATTAATTAATTTACCCATTAATTCCATTGGAAAAAATTCCCATTAATTCTTAGAAGATCATAAATTCGGGGTGTAAATTGATTTTCCTGCATATGTCTAATAATTTACATACATACATACATATGTCTTTGTAAGTATGTATGCATCATAAAGAAATTTTAATTACAGCAACTGACTGACACTGTCATTAACGCTTGGGTCAATTACCCAGTCGGCTAAAGCTAGACGACATACGAGTACATACATACACGTATGTGGGAGGACACTGACACTTTGAATGCATTGGCAAGGCATTGGAAAGTAAAGGAGATGTGAAGGCAAGACGTTAAAGAAATATACTTATACTCTTTATGTATGTGAGTATATGTATGTATAGATGCAGAGTTGGCACGTGTGGAAAGTGTACAATTGTATGTATATTATTGCAATAACAACTCACAGTTTGTATTTATTAACTTAAAATATGTAAATATATATATGCAATTTTTTTTAAATTTCAACTCTAAGTATTTTAAATTTATTTAGAAGCCTATATATGTATGTATGTATGTATGAGTAGGCGTTAAATCAAAAGTTGTTCCAATCAATTTATACAAAAAATCAAAAAAAAAACACTTAATTCAATTTTAAATTTTGTTTATCCAATGACGTCATTGGCAATTGTCATGAGCAATGCGTAAATTCAAAATTTCACCATGTCCCTCAAAACAAAACCTACATACATACATATTTGTGTATGTTGCCTTTCACTTGGCACATCCATACTCATCAAAGCCATATTCAATGGCGTTGACACATACAGATACCCTGTCGGAAGAGGGTATACTACTAGGCAGAAATTCTAGTTAAATACTACTATTTTGATAGCAGTTTTTATACCAGTTGGTTACTTGTTAAGTAGTTTACGAGTAACGGCAATAATTTCCACCACCATATGTTGTTGTTATATTCAACTGGTCACGCCTGAGTTCTATTCTCTATCGTTACGTTACGATAGCCGAGTTGTTAGAGGTTAACACTATAGCGCGTGTGGTTCACGATACGACTCCCGTGGCAGGCAAATTCATTTATATTTAAATTTTTTTTTGTATTTTTATTATTATTTTTTTAATTTTAATTTTTATTATATTTTTATTATTTTATAGCGCAAAAATTAGTGGAAGTGTAGTGAACTAGTATTTATCTAGTATAAACCTGATGCATAGTTAGACAATTGGCAGTTTGTTGCCATGGAAAATGGATGGAAAATAAACTAGTTAGTGCAAAAACGCAATCTATTTGGATTCTAGTGAAAAGCTAGTATTTTTCCTGCAGGGTATATACAGACGTTGGCTGAGGCTGCTACTATCCTATCACAATAACATCGAGTCACATTTTTTGCTTTAAAAATTTTCAAATTTTTTCCCATTAATTTTTTGATGTAGAATTTATTTTTAGCAAAATGTCCTCAAGCAGCGTAGCAAATTATGTTGCTAGCAAAAGAAAAACTAATATAAAAAAATACAAAAAAAATAAAAGAAAAGAAATTATAGCTACTAATACACAGTTGAAATTTTTTATGTATGTAGACAATCGTGTGTATGATACCTTTTAGCGTTTTAAATTAGTTGGGACTTTAGCACTTTAGCGAATTTTGATTGCTTTATGAATTTTTCAGCCAAATACAATGCCTATTTTTATGCTCACCTTTAAACATATTTTTGTTGTTTTTTTTTATCAAATATTTTTGCTTCAAATTAAAAAAAAAAAATTTTTTTCCTAACACTGTTTCCATGCCGTCACATGCGCTTATTTGGTTCGTAGGAGGTGTGACCATCTGTAGAGGCTCTTATATATTTTCAACTTATATACATTTGTGTGTATAGATGTACTCGTATGCCTGCTTGTTGTCAGCAAGGCGGCAATAAAACATATGTAAAAATTATTTTCTTTGACGTCATAATCACGAGTTTTATGTATTCGAAAGTTCACTAATTCTATGGAGATTATTGATTGCATATTTGAAAATTTTCTTCTTCTTCTTCTTCTTTTTTTTGCTTCGCCAACTCACATTGCGTGGTGAGTACGCACATACATTAGTGTACTCCTCAGTGTTAGAGCAAAGGCTGATGAAATTATTTTGCTTTTCAGCATTTATGGGCAATGACGATTGTTTATGGCGAAATAATATTGGCGCAGGTGAGAAGCTGTCACAAAATTATGATAACAATTAATTCTGCAGCGAAAAGTGGAAATGGTAATTTTCTTTGGGAAAACTCATAATAAAGTAGGTCCTATAAACATATGTATGTGCAGCTACATACAATAAATTTTATGTAATTTTCGAGCTTCAATGTATGTTTGTATGTGAATTCAAGGCATATGGACTCTTTGTGTTAACAGTCCGCTCAACCGGGAGTGGTTTTGACCCTCTGTACTGTAAATGTTTTTTTTTTACAACAATGACTACGGCTAACTATATACATATGTATTAAGGGGTAGCGAGACTCAAAACAGTAAGTTACACTTTCAAAATATAATAACACATCGGTCAATAAAAACCCGCCCTATGATGTCCCGTTCGACATAAAAAAAGGCGCTTGGCGGTAAATAAATATAATGTTTTTAAACAATAGATTAGTGATAGTAATGAAAATTTTATTTTTTCTAGATTTGAAAAAATCGTATTTATGGTTCGATTTACTTGAAATTCTGTACAAAGTTGGCTTTTTGCTTAGATAAGCAGGAAGACTTCTCTACTCTGCGGAAAATGAACAAGAGATCTCACTATTGATCAGTTATAAAGATCTTCTACTCTTCACCCCAAAATCTACACTAGACACCGACGTATTCGAAAGAAACCATATTTATAGTTTTTGAATTGAAATTATTTTAATACGGTACCTCCCGATCGATTTACTCAAAAGTAGAAATTCACAAAAAATTAGCTACCCCAAACTAATTTTTTTTTTTCAAATTTATCATCACACCATTTTCGAGTGCTAAACAAATATTTTCCAAAAACACTAGAATTAACATTGAATTATATAGGTATGCATTCAATTTTCATTGTTTCTTACATTTAATTTAATTTAAATCAATCTTCAGTGCATTTACATTCTTTTTTGTTTTAATTTTGCAATGCTTATTGTTGTTATTTACCTGCGTGACTTTATTGAAAACATATTGTTTGGATCGTTTACAATGGCAATAGCCAATTCATCTTGCAGCACAGTGGGTATCATATTGAAGAAGGAGTGCACGCGCGGCAGCGACGATGAACTCGCTGAGTTTTTATTCAACATTTTGCTTGATTATTATTCGTAGAGCTTCCGATGCAAACTTATTTTTAGATTATAAAATAGTTTTTTTTATAGAATGTTTTACTGCTGTTACGGTTTATTTTTATTATTTTTTTTTTGTTATTTGTTGTTAAGCAAATTTTTTTAACAAAATTTTTAAATTGTAGTAGTATTTTTTTTTTAATGATTTCTTGATGTTGTTGATTAAGTTTTTGTGTTTTTATGTTTTACTTTAATTTTAATATAAGTTTTTTATGTTTGGCTTAAAATTGTTATTTTTTACTATATATTATCTAACTTATATCACTTTGTACAATGCTGACAGTTTTTGTATATTTTGTTACTTTTTTATTTAAATTTTAATAAATTATTGGCTCCCTTGGAGTATGTGATTGGTTGGTTTGTAAATTTTTGCTTAATTTTTTTTAACTCTTTAAAATTTTCCCGAGGTATTTTTTTAATTTAAATTTTAACCTTTAAATTTTAACATTACTTTTTGTTGCTTTTAAATATATTTTTTTCGTTTTATTGTTTTATGTAATCATTATTAATAAATAATTATTACTTTGATTTAATAAATTAATTTTCTGGCGGATTTTCTGTTAAAATTTCTACTACGGTTAAGGCGTTTCAAGCGTATTTTAAGTCTGAATAATCACAGTTGGTAGTTTTATTTTTTTCTTCTTTAAATATATATATTATATACAATTTTTTATTATTTAAATTTTATTTTTAATATTTTCATTTTTTGAGATTGTAATATTATAATAGAATTAATTTTAATATTGCTAATTATTTTTTTATGACAGCTAATTATTAATTGATTATTCTATTATTATATTTAAACTTATTTAACATTTTTGGGGACATTTGCTTTGTAATTAAACAAGTTTTAAAATTTTTATTATTTTTAATTGCACTATTTTTTTTCAAACTATTGATCTGATATGCTTAAATAATTTTCAGAATTTTTTCAATTTAAAGTTTTTCTGTATTTATTATTTTTTTCTGATTATTTTTTTTCAAATTATATGAAATGTTCGTTTAATTTTTGCTTTAAATTTTCCGTAATTTTCTACTTTTATGCAAGTAAATTTTTAAATTTTTGATTTATAATAAAATTTTTCACTTTTTAATTTTAATTTCAATATTTACATTTTTTTTAAGTTTCTTGTCTTCAATAATCATATTTTTCTGACCATCTATCAGCATCTAACATATACTCGTACATATGTATGCATATTTGATTCAGTGCGTAAATATTTCCACCCTTTGCAATAATTTTTTTTTTTTAATTATTTTTCTTTTTTATTAAACCCACACTACCGTGGCGCAAGAATTTTCATAGAAATTCCTTTTCATAATATTTGTTTTTGTTTTGTAATATGTTTTTTTTTGTAATAACTCGCACAGCTGGAGTTTGCACGCTTCAGTCAACTTTTGTACACACAGCTTAGCTTTGAATTTTTCATATGTGTTTTTAATTTTTGTATTTTTTTGCCTTTTAGTGAATTTCCTTTTTTTTGTGTATTTGTTATTTATGCGTATTGAGATTTTTCGCGGCCATGCGGCCTCACTCTGTTGTGCATTTGGTTGATTTGCGTATTGTCCGCGCGCTCTAATAAAATCGCACAGAGTTGTCGTCGGCTCAACAACGTTTTTCCTACAAAATTCTAACAGAATAAAAAATTATTTCCTGCGCATTCGACGGAATATTCTTCCACGGCCCACTACAAACAAGATAGAGCATGTGCTTCATCGTATGAACGTACACACACACACACACACACACACACGATGTGTGCAAGAAAATGAAATATTTTGTATGTATGTAGGTTTATTTGTTTGACTCGCCGGCGGTCAACGGCAATAGACTTTTCCTTCTCTGGCAATAATTGTTGCTCTTGCTCGGCAGACGTTGATGATTGTGTGGTCATCATCATCATCGAATTGGGAAGCATTATGAGTATTATTGTTTTCTATTGTATATAATCATTAGGTTATCTTCATTATCGTATCATCATTATTATCTACACAATTATTAGCTTTAGGTAGAAGGCTTGCACTTGTTTGCTTGAGACGAATAATATTGTTAGCTGTCGCTATATTAATGATCATAATTATCTCTCTCTCTCGTTTATTTTGTGAGAGGGTCAGTGCGCTCAGCAACATTTTTGAGTAAATTTCTTTTTGAATTTTGAAACTTTTGATGTAGTATTTTTCTGAAATTCACTTGCGTTTTCAGAATTTCTTTTGCGTTTTCTGAAATTCATTTTCCTTGCTCGCTCAATTTGTCTCTTTGGATTTTATTTTGTTT
Source organism: Ceratitis rosa (assembly GCA_037013455.1). Taxonomy (NCBI): domain Eukaryota; kingdom Metazoa; phylum Arthropoda; class Insecta; order Diptera; family Tephritidae; genus Ceratitis; species Ceratitis rosa. The sequence goes on along the minus strand of JAWMAG010000008.1, from coordinate 16,048,725 downwards.
TGCATATTTTTTCTTTACGTATGCACGTTTTTTTCGTTTAGGGACTTTGCACTTACCTACCATAATAATGAAAACCAATACTAAAAAAATAAGTAAAGGAAAAATGTTGGAAAATATATCTATTTGAAAGATCTAGGTATGTATAACTTTTTTAATTTTAATTTTAATCTTAATCTTAATTTGAATTTGAATTTGAATTTGAATTTGAATTTGAATTTGAATTTGAATTTGAATTTGAATTTGAATTTTAATCTTAATTTGAATTTGAATTTGAATTTGAAATTGAATTTGGATTTGAATTTGAATTTGAATTTGAATTTGAATTTGAATTTGAATTTGAATTTTAATTTTAATTTCAATTTCAATTTCAATTTCAATTTCAATTTCAATTTTAATTTTAATTTTAATTTTAATTTTAATTTTAATTTTAATTTTAATTTTAATTTTAATTTTAATTTTAATTTTAATTTTAATTTTAATTTTAATTTTAATTTTAATTTTAATTTTAATTTTAATTTTAATTTTAATTTTAATTTTAATTTTAATTTTAATTTTAATTTTAATTTTAATTTTAATTTTAATTTTAATTTTAATTTTAATTTTAATTTTAATTTTAATTTTAATTTTAATTTTAATTTTAATTTTAATTTTAATTTTAATTTTAATTTTAATTTTAATTTTAATTTTAATTTTAATTTTAATTTTAATTTTAATTTTCATTTTAATTTTAATTTTAATTTTAATTTTAATTTTAATTTTAATTTTAATTTTAATTTTAATTTTAATTTTAATTTTAATTTTAATTTTAATTTTAATTTTAATTTTAATTTTAATTTTAATTTTAATTTTAATTTTAATTTTAATTTTAATTTTAATTTTAATTTTAATTTTAATTTTAATTTTAATTTTAATTTTAATTTTAATTTTAATTTTAATTTTAATTTTAATTTTAATTTTAATTTTAATTTTAATTTTAATTTTAACTTTAATTTTAATTTTAATTTTAATTTTAATTTTAATTTTAATTTTAATTTTAATTTTAATTTTAATTTTAATTTTAATTTTAATTTTAATTTTAATTTTAATTTTAATTTTAATTTTAATTTTAATTTTAATTTTAATTTTAATTTTAATTTTAATTTTAATTTTAATTTTAATTTTAATTTTAATTTTAATTTTAATTTTAATTTTAATTTTAATTTTAATTTTAATTTTAATTTTAATTTTAATTTTAATTTTAATTTTAATTTTAATTTTAATTTTAATTTTAATTTTAATTTTAATTTTAATTTTAATTTTAATTTTAATTTTAATTTTAATTTTAATTTTAATTTTAATTTTAATTTTAATTTTAATTTTAATTTTAATTTTAATTTTAATTTTAATTTTAATTTTAATTTTAATTTTAATTTTAATTTTAATTTTAATTTTAATTTTAATTTTAATTTTAATTTTAATTTTAATTTTAATTTTAATTTTAATTTTAATTTTAATTTTAATTTTAATTTTAATTTTAATTTTAATTTTAATTTTAATTTTAATTTTAATTTTAATTTTAATTTTAATTTTAATTTTAATTTTAATTTTAATTTTAATTTTAATTTTAATTTTAATTTTAATTTTAATTTTAATTTTAATTTTAATTTTAATTTTAATTTTAATTTTAATTTTAATTTTAATTTTAATTTTAATTTTAATTTTAATTTTAATTTTAATTTTAATTTTAATTTTAATTTTAATTTTAATTTTAATTTTAATTTTAATTTTAATTTTAATTTTAATTTTAATTTTAATTTTAATTTTAATTTTAATTTTAATTTTAATTTTAATTTTAATTTTAATTTTAATTTTAATTTTAATTTTAATTTTAATTTTAATTTTAATTTTAATTTTAATTTTAATTTTAATTTTAATTTTAATTTTAATTTTAATTTTAATTTTAATTTTAATTTTAATTTTAATTTTAATTTTAATTTTAATTTTAATTTTAATTTTAATTTTAATTTTAATTTTAATTTTAATTTTAATTTTAATGTTAATTTTAATTTTAATTTTAATTTTAATTTTAATTTTAATTTTAATTTTAATTTTAATTTTAATTTTAATTTTAATTTTAATTTTAATTTTAATTTTAATTTTAATTTTAATTTTAATTTTAATTTTCATTTTAATTTTAATTTTAATTTTAATTTTAATCGTCCAGAGACGACTCATAACATGAAATACACAATCGAAGTCGCCATTACAGCCATACATTGACAGACAATGGAAAATATGCTGAAGTATTGGTTCGAAAGGGAATATTGAGATATTTCAAATACTGGAAATCATTGAAAAATTTGTGTCCGTGTTTTTTTGTAACAAATTTAAAACGCAAATTTTTCATGACCCGCCTTTCATACATATGCGTGTAGAAAATAATATTCTATACCAGATTATTAAGTAAATATATAGAAATGTATATAGATACTTATATATATAGTATGTATATATATTTTTTTATACACACAAAAATTTTCATCGATGTAAATGTATGATTATTCCGCTTTAATGCATCCTTGTGCTCGTCGTTGATTTTTAATTAATTAATTTAATTTTGTCACTTGTTATCGTCACGTTCGGTAGGTAGCTTGCATGTGCTACATAAAATTGTATATGTATATCTTTATTATAAGGCAATTTAACTATACGTGTATATAGAATTCAAAAACGTATTCGCTTAACATATACTCGTATGTATGTATATACAATTATAGGTAGGTAGAGACTAGTGTGTATGTACATATCTTTTTATATATTATATATATATTGTATTATTCCACAATATGAGCTTGCATGTTTGCATGAATATATGTATGTATCATTGGATATAACATTTGTTTGCACTTATGCACTTGTATCTATAATTATATTTGTAAGTAGAGCATATCAGTTTGCCATTGGCGTGCAATAACAGTTAGCAGCGTCGTTGCTGCCACTGATGAGAAATGATTTGTTTTAATTGCATGTACGTGTACATGCAGCTGTTTAATATATATTAAATCATTATTATTTGCAGCGAGAGTGTACACTGCATATATGTATGTATGTATTAGGGTTATACGTATAAGAGTTTGTTTTAAATCACACTACTTGGCTTTAAGCAAAATAAATTGTATTTAAAATAATAAAAAAAAATCGAATAAAAAAAATTAATAAATAAAAATAAAAAAATTAAGGAAGTTAAAATATAATAATAAAATAAAATTAAATATTCTCCCCCCCTTTTATTGAAATAAATTCATACCTTACACGCTTTCAACAAATTTTAATTTTTCACCAAAAATTATCAAAAATATTACTTATACGCCGTGTTGACCAGTAAAGCATGCTTATTGTATGCACTGATCTAATAATGCTCTGTATACAGCCGATTCCATTAGCTTATGGAAATTATATTTTAGGTGTAGATGCCCTGGAAATACACCCATAAGAATGCTAAGTTCTCTTTTGTGTAATGCAAGTAATAGTCTACTATCCTCAATAACATCATGGTTCTGATTTTCGAAGTGTTTTGTAGAGCAAACTATAGTTTTTTTTTAATACTAATGAAATTGTGAGAACAAACTTCATTTCAGAAAAAATTCAAGTTTATTGTAAATTATTTCAGAGTATCATAATTTTTCCAAGAAAAATTATTAAAAAAGTTCTTAAAAATTTTTCCTTGAAAAATTCAGGTATTTGTATTCATGATCATAAAATAGTAAAGAAAATAAAAATGTTCGCAAAGTACACAAAAATTTACACCCAGACGCATATAATTAATCCGCGCCATCATATAATAATTGTGTGGTTAAGAATTGTGACGCAATTTATGTTTGTGCAATATTTTTGTAAGAAAAATTAATAATCGCTCATGGAAAATTTCCCCTAAATTAGCTTAATGTAAACAAAAAAAAGTCCGTTCCGTTTCTTAGGAATTTAACACTCTCGCTTTCAGTATATGCATCCATTATTTATTACACTAAGTTAAGTATGAGAAATAAGTCGCCCAAATGTTATAAAAATAAATTTGTAAATCACAACTTCTTCATAGGAAAAAATATTTGCAAATTCTGCGAAAATGATTTTTATTTTGCGTCACTTGCAGAGACAAAAGTAAATAATAATCACATTTCTGTGTTTGTTACTGTAACATGTAATGAACATGATTATCAGCAATGTCTGCTGCATGCACTATTACTGTAAATATATCAATAGCATTGTATGTGTGAAAATATCTTTCTCCTATTTCCATTCAGTTTACTTGTTGTTCCCTCTCAATGAAATCGAGAGTAAATTCTTGTGAAAGAGATTTTCCTATGAAATGCATGTATACTAATATTTATAATGCACGATTAAAGTGCATATTTATTTGGCGAGTTTGTTTGTATGTACAAAAAAATGAAAATCATACAGTTTCTTCCAAAATAAGTACACCGGGCGTATGCTTGACGGTGAAAAAGCATTGATGCATATTGAGTACACAAGCATACCTAATATATATATACATATAAATAAAAATTATATATACAATATATATATAATTGGAGCTTTGTAACCGCTGAAGCTATTTTCGGCGGAGTATATTTATATAAAAATAAATATAATGCGTACAGAAGACAACATCATACGGATAATTGTTTGTATGTGTTTTTTATGTACGCATGTATGAGTGTAGTATGAATTTCGTCTAGTAAAGGCCAAGAAAATATGAAGCAAAGATTTATTTCTTCGAAAAACCTTTTGTTTCCGAAAAATTATTGCGGTGGATAAAACAACAATGACCTCTTTGTGGGCCAGGCGCCATGCCGTCAAAACATTGCACATCTTTTTTATTTTATTGTTTTATTTATTTCTATTTTCGATTTTTATGCCCAAATGCCGTACGCGATAGAAGGTACATTAAGTTTGGTGACCTAAATAAAATAAACTAAAATAAAATAAAATAAAATAATATAAAATAAAATAATATAAAATAAAATAAAATAAAATAATATAAAATAAAATAAAATAAGATAAAATAAAATAAAATACAATAAAATAAAAGAAAATAAAATAAAATAAAAAAATAAAAAATAAAATAAAAAAAAATAAACAATTAAAATAAAAAAATAAAATAAAATAAAATAAGTTAAAATAAAAAAATAAAATAACAATTAAAATAAAAAAAATAAAATAAAATAAAATAAATTAAAATAAAAAAATAAAATAACAAAAAAAATGAAATAAAATAAAATAAAATAAAGTAAAATAAACTAAAAATAAAAATAAAATAAAAATTAAAGTAAAATAAAATAAAATAAAACAAAATAACGTAAAATAAAATAAAATAAATAAACTCAAAAATAAAATAAAATAAAATAAATTAAATTAAAACAAAATAAAATAAAACAAATAAATAAAATACAAAATATAACTGAAAAAAATAAAATAAAAAATATAAATGAAAAAAATAAAATAAAATAAAAAAAAAATTAAATACAATTAAATAAAATGAAATAAAATAAACTAATATAAAATAAGATAAAATAAAATAAAATAAAATAAAATAAAATAAAATAAAATAAAATAAAATAAAATAAAATAAAATAAAATAAAATAAAATAAAATAAAATAAAATAAAATAAAATAAAATAAAATAAAATAAAATAAAATAAAATAAAATAAAATAAAATAAAATAAAATAAAACAAAAAAAAAATAAATAAAGTAAAATGAAATATATTAAAAATAAAATGAAATAAAATAAAGTAAAAAAAATATAAAATAAAAATAAAATACGATAAAATAAAATAAAATAAGATAAAATAAAAAAAAAAATAAAATAAAATAAAATGAAATAAAATAAAATAATTTAAAATAAAATAAAATAAAATAAAATAAAATAAAATAAAATAAGATAAAATAAAATAAAATAAAATAAAATAAAATAAAATAAAATAAAATAAAATAAAATAAAATAAAATAAAATAAAATAAAATAAAATAAAATAAAATAAAATAAAATAAAATAAAATAAAATAAAATAAAATAAAATAAAATAAAATAAAATAAAATAAAATAAAATAAAATAAAATAAAACAAAATAAAATAAATTAAAAGAAATTTAATAAAATAAAATAAAATAAAAAAAATTAAAATATAATAAAATAAAAAAAATAAAATAAAATGAAAAAAAAATAAAATAAATTATAATAAAATAAAATAAAATAAGATAAAATAAAATAAAATAAAATAAAATAAAATAAAATAAAATAAAATAACATAAAATAAAAGAATATAAATTAAAATAAAATAAATAACATGAAATAAAATAAAGTAAAAATAGATAAACAGATAATATAAGAATATAAAATAAAATAAAATGAAATAAAACCAATTAAGATAAAACAAAGTAAAATAAAATAAAATAAAATAAAATAAAGTAAAATAAAATAAAATCTAATAAAAATAAAATCTAATAAAAATAAAATAAAAATAAAATGAAATAAAATAAAGTAAAATAAAATAAAAGAGAAATAAAGAAAAAAAGGAAAAAACAAAAATAAAAGAAAACAAATTTAAATGAAATAAAATGAGTATCAACACCTGATTTGTTTTTTGTTTTATCAAAATTCAAAACTTTCTACTGAAATTGCTAATATGCACCAGAGCTAGCTCTGTCTTATTGTAGTCTTTTTTTTTTGTTGTTCTTCTAACAAATTTGGCTTTCTATTCCGTGTATTTCATTGGAATTTCGGGTTGCAATCCTCTTTTGTTATTTTAAGTAATGCGATTTGCAGCTCGTTGGTCCAAATTTTATTTATATTTTCTTTCATGAGTTGAAGAAGTGATTCTTTTAAAGCAACACATAATAAATTTAAAGTTAAGCCAAGAGTGTTGTAAAAAAAAATTATGAAAATTTAGAGTATTCAGCAGAATTGTTCAAGTTAAGCCGCTTGGAATGGTTGTAAATTATTTTCTGAAATATGTGGCATTCTTTCTTGTCATTCATGTGGTTTTTAATGAAAATCTTTCAACAATATTTTAACTCATAGTCATAGTGTATAGACAGTTGTCAATCACATAACATTAATCTATAGCACAAGCGCAGCATACCGCCTTCCTTGTTCACTCACACGCAACTCTACCATTCATATATGTACATTCATATATGTACACGTATATATATATATATATATATCTGCAGCGGATTTTTGATTTGTTCATACTTCCGCTCTGCCGACGCGTGTCACAATGGTTTAGTGTAGCGCGTGACTTTTGAGCATCTAATTTAAATTACGAATGGTTTTGCATTTTTTTTTTTTTGTAAAAAGTTTTTGTTTTTGCTGTCAATTCTATGAGTGAGTACATGTTACAGATTGCTCATTCGGATTGTAATAAAATTTAGAAATTCCTTTGCCGACTGAAAAATAAAACATGTCACATGGCGTTATGACATGCGGTATGAGTAATTTGAATTTTTGTTTTTAGTTACGGTACAATGGCGAGCACATGCAATATACATATATATGTATGTAGTTCATTGGACCAAATGTTTTTTGATATGCGTCTGTGCATATATTTCCACGTAGATATATTGAAATTTTTGATGTATGATTTTATGTGACTTTTGGGAATTTTCAAAAGAACACCTTGCTGTGTGGTAAAAACAAAACTAATTTTGAAATTAAAATTTTTTAAACTAAGTTTAATATTTAACAACAAATTCACTGGCGTTTAATTTCACCATGGACATGAATGGCTGCCATAATTTGAATGTATATATTTCTAAACATATGTACATATATGTAGGTATAATATATTTACTTGCATAAATCTGTTTAGTAAATTTTTAAGGGAAATAAATATATTTGTATCCAATCTGATGCATTTCCAATAAGCATTAGCGTTGCTATTTTTATTCTACCGGCAGCTTTGATTCAAAAGATTTGGCAGGAAGCAGGAAATGTTTTAGTTATATTTGGAATAGTGAAAATGTAGCGGAATTTCGCACTGATTTGTGTTTATATAAGAAAGTATTAAAAGCTTGTTGTCGTAGGTTATTTTTGTTTGGAAATTTCGTTGAGGAAAAAGTTATTGATATGAGTATATGATTTGTGGTTAATTAATTTCAAAAAAAGAAACTTATCTTTAATTAGCGGTACCCTGGTGTATTTTGCTACATTCCAACATATATTGCAAAAAAAAAACATTCTAAAAAATTTTTTTTATTAAAATTTCACCAATTGGTCTTATTTCGTAAGTTTATTTTTTTTTTTAATTTATCAAATTTTTTTTTTAACCATACCAAGATAGATCAGAGTCCTTGAGCCACTTGTTAAGCTCCATTGAGCAAACACCGTGAGCAAATTGTTTAATTTCTTTAAAATTTTGGTAATCTGCATTTTGTAGTCTTTACATTTGGTAGTAAAATACATTTTTAAACATCCTATTCAATTATATGTACTTTGATTCATATACATATTTTAATATTCAATTTATGTTAGCAATATTTTAAATTGAAACAGTCAACTCTGTTGGTAGCTCTTTTCAAAAATATTTTGGAATTAAGCCGTTCTTAAATATTTCTGCTTGCTACCCATACGGTATATAAATTTCCAAACAAGTGGCAACTCTTTTTAATTTTTTTTTTACCATTTAGCTTTGTAAAAATCTCTATTCAGCTTCCCATATAGTAATTTATTCAGGTAATAATGTATAATGCATTTAATAAATTTTTTCAAATTCACATTTTTAAACAGGTGACAACGCTGCTAAAAATATTTTCCAATTTAACCTGTCTTTAATCTCTTCATTTGATATTTGAAAATTTTGAATTTATTTTATCACTTAATTTAAAACTAAATTTCAAGACAGGTGGCAGTTCTGCCGAATTGTATATCTAAGAGTTCTGCCAGACTTAGCAGTTAATTAATTTAAAATTGCATGTCAAATTGAAAAATTTAGAAATTTAATGTCAAGAGCAGTCATTCGTAGCATAAAACGATTAATGGAAAATAAATTTAAATTTCTGGTAATTTGCCATGACACAATAATTTTCCAAAAATTTTCAGTCACAAAACACTCAATTCCTTTGACAGCAATTTAAAGAGAAATGAAAATTGGAAATTTAGTTATATAAATTAAATTGCAGAGAAATTAAATTTTAGAAAAATAAGTGAGCTGCCTGACATATGTACATATATAAATAAATAAACTGTAGAAGCAAGATTCAGAGTGGTCACACCGGGAAATTGAATTTTTTGCCAGAGAAATGTGTGAAGGAAATAAAAATTGCATGAAAATTGCTACTGGAGGCACCTTTATTAATACCAATAATTTGAAGAAATAATAGTGAGCTTTATATCCTTTTGAGGCCGATTCATTATACTTATCGCTTTAAATTTCCACTAGCGTACTGAAGCGCTTTACTTAGACCCGTTAGTCCAAGAAGAAGAGTACTGAGATGAGTTCTATCTAAGGCTGGAAAGAGACAGAGGAAGTGTTTTAAAATCTCACTCATGTCTTCCTGCCTACATTTCAAACATTGGTCAATTTGTCTACTTATGCTTATTCTCCTTGCATGGGATGCCAGTGAATGTGTAAGCAAGAAATGAGTCTTTCCTTTGCAACGATTACACAAGTTTTCTTTTGGTTTTGTATGCCACTAATGCCTTCCATCTCACTCTGAACCATCACCCAGCTTTATCGGAAGTATCATTATAGATAATTTTTAATGACTTTTGTATAGTCTGTGCCGGTTTGCTAGCAAGGCGGATGGCACTTTTGTCAATCTCATTAACTATTTCGTTATCCATAACACCCTTGTGGCTTGGAACCATATAGTATATTTGCATCTGTTTAGTCTTGGCCGCCCTATCTACTGCTTCCCTGCCTCTAAGCATGTTTTCTGACACAATCTTGAAGGCTTGCCTGAAGTCTAGCACAGCGCAATAGATGCAGTCGCTCACTTTATCAGCCATGTTTGATCCATCGATGTGATATTATAAGTAGAGTTGAGAGAAAAAAAGAGAGAGAGGTAACTCTGGGCCATCCACACCCCTTGAACGTAGCCTGAAACTTTCTCTCCCATATGATCAGTGGGGTATGTGGTATCTTTTTACTTTTATTCCATTCATGTGGAGCTGTGTCTAAAGGTATTAGTGGATATTTCACGTAAGCCCATCAATCTCGAGGCATATTTCGCTACAGTGCTCTTCACTGCGATGTCGATTGGTGGTAGTAGGTCAGGTAACCTTTCAAGTGCTGTCGTTGGAGTGGCCTCTAGCTTTTTTTTATAATTTTTGACAAAATAATAGAAGACATTTTTTTCATATTTCGGGGTTTCCAATAAGAGGTGTTATTTTGAAAAGCCTGCTACTCCGGTAGTTGCCACTTTTGAAGCGGTAATATTTTGACATTTGACAAGAAAAAACCACGACAGTTATAAAAATAGAACGATAGACGCTACAACAGTGTATTGAAATGCTTATAATTTACTATACAAATTTCAGCGAAAAATCATCTTGACTGATGAGGCCCGAATTTCACCTCGTTGGCTTCGTCAGAAAGCAAAACTATCGCATTTGGGGCTCGGAAAACCAAAGATTTATTGTTGAAAAGCCTCTACATCCTCAACGTGTAATTGTTTGGTGTGGTTGACGGTACAGCGGAGTCATTGGATCTTACTTTTTCGAAAATGAATGGATTGCACTATCGAGAGATCATTAATGAATTTTTCCAGGCCGAATTTGATAGTATTGATCTGGACAACCTTTACTTTCAGAAAGGCGGCGCTATGTGCCACGCAAGCAACGAAACCATCTACTTTGAGGGAAAACTAAACTGCATGTGATATTATCTATCAGCTATGTTTTCTTGTGCAAAATGAAAATTATTTTATATCTTCCTTTCACAGTGGCCACCTATTTCCACATACATACATATTTATGTCGCTGTACAATAATAATCATTTTGTTTTGTTTTGTTTTGTATGGCATGTAAAGAGGCGCACAAATATTTATATTATTCTGTTTTTCATATTTTTTTCATAATTTCTACGCCCAGGTCTATGGTATTTAAATATTTTGTTTATCTAAACGATGACAATGCATTTAAAGAATTTCGCGACCTAACAATATGATATTTGTCATCAACACGATTATCACCTTCATGGAGAGCAATAATAATTGTTGGTCGCTCTGTCCAACTGCCCGTCCTCTGTACGTCTGTCGCTCTGTCTGAATGCCTGCCTATCTAAGCAATAAGTGATGTATTTATCTACATACCTATATCTAGTATATAGAAAAAACATATATATGTATAGTATGTTTGTATATATGTGAATATTCACCGACATGTCTAAGAATAATGAGTATAATAATAACGGCGGCGCACTTTGTCTATTGACATAAATAGCTTTTGTTAGCTATGTATGGATCTAGGTAAATGTATTCTATTTGTTGCTCTGCTCCATACATATGTACATGTACATATAAATATTTAAATTCATAGTTTACTAAACTAAAATCATCTGGCGGCGGAGGGATTTGTAAAGTATAGCTGAAAAATGCTGCGCTGTTTTGTAATAACGATTTAAGTGATTGCATAATACAACTTTTGGTTGGCAATTGAACGCTTTAAATATGTATGTATGTACCTATGTAAGTATACTTGAAATTTTTCATTTGTACAAATAAATGCTGTAAAATCCATAGAAGATGTGGGAATATACGCTGATTTTCAGTAAATTTTAAATATATTTTCGGTTTACTTTTTGGTATGTATATAGATATAAATATATATACGAGAATATATAGTTAAATATATATGTACATATGTACAATATCACCATTTAAATATTAAATCTTAAAAATTCAAGTGCTTAAGTTATATCATAAATTTATAAAAATTTTCACTCCAAGTCCAACCAAGTCCCGTGTCTTAAAAATTATATGAAAAATAATCTGTAAGTAAAAATATATATTCATGCCTATATACCATAAATATAAGATACAAAACTACCAAAAATACTAAATGCACTAAAAGCCAAAACATGCGACCAAACTAAGAATGCATATAGGAATATACGTATAAAGCAAAAACGATTAAACTCAAAACACTCACGCTAGAACAAGCACAAGAAGATGAAAAGCAGTAGAAGATCACACAACGTTTTGATGGTATTACTTTTACTACTAAATATTTGTGGGTAAAAGTCAAATAGCGAAATATATTTAATAAGCGCGCAGCACTAATTTGGCGAAAGCTCAAAAAGCTTAAATAAAAAAAAAAAAACAATTCAAGGCGATGGTATAATATTTGCAACAGTTTACGAAAATCTAAAAGTTGGATATTGAAAAAAAAAAAAAATTGTGAGGGATTGGCTGAGTGATTTGGTGTGTATTTTGTGGTATGCGCTTAAAATAATATATAGTGTTATACATTTTGTGGTTTCGAAAATGAACGTAAATGAAATGTATTTAAAAGAATTTCTTTTTCCACAAAATTCCGGGAAATCTCCCTCGCAATATTCGCTCGTATTGTACGATCATAACGTTCTAAATTGACAGGGATAGGCTCGGCCTTATCGTTTTTAAATAACCAAAAAGCTCCGGACCAAAAAGCACAACTGACAGTAAGCTTTTTTTTTGAGATCCCTTGGTACCACAAATACGTATCGCCTGATTTAGAAATGTGCCTCGTCGCTGAACGATGTTTTGTTCGAAAAACCGCCGTCCACTGCTCGCTCTTCAAGCACCCAAACGACGTATCTACGGCGTTGTGATAATCAGCTGGCTTTATTTGTTGTATGAGCTGGACTTTATATGGATATAGGTATGAGTTAAAGTACAAAATACATCATAATGTGGCGTAAGAAAGCTCAGGCTCTTGAGAATGTCGAGAAATAGACACATTCGGGCCACGTTTTAATCAGCATTTCGTTTGTAGATAGGTTTAAGCAATTTCAGGGAGTTGTGTAGTTGTTAAACGATCATAAATGCCTGACCATTAACTAAAACAAAACACGTTTGGTTTGATAGCCAAGTTTAGCACATGCCAAAATTCAACCTTGTACTTTTGAAACCACGAAATGGATGACCTTACATATACGTAAATATAATTGGCGCTTTATAACGGCTGCAGTGATTTTCGGCCGAGCTGCTCCTCCAATTTGTGGTTTTGGTCTTGTTGTTTTTCCAACAAATGGAGGCACCTACAGTTTAAACTAAGCCGCCTTCGAACGGCTGATGGTTTTTTTATGCGGATCCTTTATTTCGTGACATAAACACACTCGGAGGGCTTGGCATTCCCTACCGTGGGGTGAACGCAATTAGAAAATTTTATTTAATTTTTTATTTAAATTAATTTTCAATTAGTTTTGGCTGTTGGTCGCACCAAGTCTCGAACCATGGTCTTCGGAATCGCAGAACACAATGCTAACCACTCGGCTATTGCGGCCGTGAGATGAAATAAGACGTTGAATTATGGCAAACAATTGTAATTTATTAATGCACAAATGCAAAATTGCACTTTGATTAAGTGTGTGCATGCGCCCAAAGTGGACCACTTTGCATACGAGTATTATTGCATGTACGATTGTCTATATTGTATACACTTTAAAGTGTTTATATGCATACATACATACGAACACATGCAATATCTGCAGCTGCTGACGTAGTTGAGTATTCAATACGCATTTGCAATTTGGTTTTGCCTCTTTTATTTTGATCCACAATTCTTCGTTTTAAATCGGTTGAAAAAACAAAAACATATACAAAAGAATAAAAAACAAAACTGAAGCGTAAGAAAATAAATTATATAATATATTAATACTAAAAGTTCTTTAAAAAGGTGTGTCTCTGCTACGCTAGGCACTTGGCTATATTTTTAAATTTAAATTATATATGTATTATTGAATTAGTTAAAATAGAATTCTTAAAAATATCATGAAGGCAAATCACCTATTAGATTTAGACGCATTTGAAAAAAATCTAGAAATGCTAAAACAACATTGCTGACGTGTGTTTTATATAAATACGTATGTAAGGTAAACAAAAGTATTAAAATAAGATTAATTGAATTAAGTGAGATGAAATATGCGAGTTATGAACGGTTTTATTATAGTATTATATGAGAATTTTTATTTTATTTTTATTGATTTAAAATATATAAAAGATGTTCGGCAGCTTTTCTATTTAGATTTATTTTACAGCTTAAGTCAAAGATTATATGCTTGGAAAGTTACATTCAATCCATTAGAAAAAGTACAAAAACTATAGAAAATGCTGAAATCTTTAAGACTTTCAAATCATATTAAATTAATGGTTCCCGCTTAGGGTTTATATATTAATTGCCATTTCTGAACAAATCATTTAAGTGGGAGCCATTTGTTTTAGTCCTCTGATCCGAACTGAAGGATTAGTTTTCATAAAAACACACGAACAGACAGACAGACTCAGCTCGCTGTACTTAACCGGTTGGAATTAATTTAGGTGGGTATATCTCTTTATGGAAAATTTTGCAGATGAATCCTGGCTGGTGGGCTTACAAAATCCAACTCGTGCAAGAACTGAAGCCGAACGGCCATCGGTGAGTGAGCCCAAACCAAGATGGCCACTAACCCCGATTTTCACATCAAAAACGAAGCCGGTGCAGCCATATATCTGAATTTTAGGATGTTGATGTGGACGAACCTAGTTTCCAAAAAGACGACGCTTCAGGCCATACAGCCAACGAAACAATCAATTTATTGGAAGAAACATTTCTTGAACGCATTACCTCGCGTGTGGGCCGCCATCAAGTGAATTAACACCAAAGGACTTTTTTGTGAGGGGAAAGAGAATATTCGGCACGTTTTAAATAACATATGGTCCCAATTGTTGCAGAAAGTGATCGAAAATTGAGCCTCTCGGTCGAAATTTATTCCAAAACATAACGAAAACCATTTTTAAAACATAATGGCAAACACTTATCTTTAAAATAAACCTAAATTCTTGGTTACAATATTAAATTATATCCGTTTTTCTTGAACACCACATGTCTAAACAAACACTCTTTAAGTGTAGTGTATACAATTCCTTATAATTTTTGAATCACGGTATATTTAAGCTTTGACACATTTTTTGAAATTCCCCAAGTGTCAAGGATAAGTGCTAGACCAATCAACTATAAACGATTCATGATTTCAAAATATGAAATTGAAGTCACCATTACTGCTACCGAGGGCCACACAATTGAAAAAAAATTGTAGAAAAATTCGTTTGCTAGAATGGGCAGCCTGTCACTTATATGTATGAGGTGGTGGTCTTTTATAAAGACAAAATCATGGAAAAGTATTTATTCATATATTTTTATAACAATTTAAAACGAAATTTTTTTTTAAGTTTAATTTTGGTAATTATAACAGTAAAAAAGTAACGATAAATTTCATTTTAAACAAAAAAATTCCAATCGATACGGTTGAAACATTTGGATATGTTACCGTTTAACCAGTTTCTACCCGAAGTTAAATCGTTAACAGAGAATGTTAAACGTTGACATTGAAGTGGGTGCTGCTAATATCACAGCAAGCAGCCACTATAAAATTAAAATTAACATTATCGATGAGTACAGTACAATTTTAAAATTAACATGGCTCCGAAACGAGTCAACATATTTTCGATAAGTTTAATTTTCTTATTAACAAAACAAAATGGCATCGCTTCGTTAGTCGAATATCTCTGCTAAATAGGCAATACCAAAGAAAATATTCAATTTTCATTAAATTATATTTAATCATTTAGTGAGCGCTACAATTTTACAGCGTTACAACTATATACACCATTTTACATTATTTAATTATATACATTTTAATATGTTTAAGAATAAACTAGTTTACATTTTAATAAACAAAAAAATAAAAAAAAATAAAATAGTTTAATTTCTCAAATGCACTTAAAGCTTTGTTTAAAAAAAAATTTCATACAAAAAGATTTATTTTTATACAGCGACTAAACTCATAGCAAAGCGCAAAGCATA
The DNA here is from genome assembly GCA_037013455.1 of Ceratitis rosa. Lineage (NCBI taxonomy): Eukaryota > Metazoa > Arthropoda > Insecta > Diptera > Tephritidae > Ceratitis > Ceratitis rosa. Next base: position 16,032,704 of record JAWMAG010000008.1, on the reverse strand, counting down.
AATAAAAATACTATAAAAATTTACGTCTATCCGAAACAAGTAAAGCAGAGAAGCATATTTTTTATTATTGCATATTTACGCTTTGGAAATTAAATAAATAAAAATATAATTTGCAAGCATTTGCATAAAGTTTAATTTTTTTTTATTTTAGCTTTTAAAATAAACTGCTCAAAAATGCACACTAACGTTCAAATAAATAGCATTGCTATGCATGGCATAATTCTATTTAACTACAAATATTATTTATTTTAGTTTTTTAAATTTTTACATTATTACTTTTATTTTTTTTGTGTGTATTTTTATTTATTTATACGTACGATCGATCAATCAGGATAGAGGCCTCCTGTTCTTTAAACCTGTAAAAGGTTACAACAACAATAAACATTTTGTTTGAAAAAATATATGTAAATAAGTTTTTGCGTTTTAGATATTGAACATTTATTTATGTTTTTTTTATAAAATTGTATCGTTTCTATATTTATTTTTTGAAAAATAAACAAAGCATATTAAAAATATTTTATTTGCGTTTAAATGGTGTTTGCTGTTTCTTTATTGCTTTTCTTTTTTGTATTTGATATTTGGTTTTTCTTGATGAAAGCGTTGGCTGTAGCATTGTTGGTGCATATATCATAACTACAATACATTTACATAAAAAATTTTATACATATGCATGGTAAATATGTAGTTGTAGTGGTGTTGGATTTTGCGCTCTATATCTTGCTGAATTTAAGAAATGAATTATATGTAACTATATATGGTATTTATATATATATTTCTTTTTTTTCGATTGCAACACCAAAAATGATGATAAGAATAATAAAAGTGCCGATGATTTTGTGCTTTCGTGTGCGAATTCCATTTTATGCAAATTCATACAAATTATTATGAAAATGATTGCAATTCATAGCGAATTAATTTAATCAAAATATTTTTATAAGCTATACCAAAGAATAAAAAAATTGAAATAATAGTAAAAAATTAGCGGTAAAGAAAAACTAATTTGTAAGGTACAAAAATATATGTATTTAGCGGTGAAAAACATATTATATGAGAGGCAAAAAAAAAATAAATCAAATAATTTTTTGTATGTAAACATATCTGTTTCCTAGAACCGCAGTAACTACCCGTGCGGTTTTAGCAGAAAATTTGGTGGTTTGTTCCTGGGAAATTTCGAAAACAAAATTTTCCGCTAAGTGAACCAGGGACCGATCTATTTTTTAACATCCGGTTTGTAGTTGTTCGGGTTACCGACTCTCCTGTGCGATTATGTCGATCGAGTGTTGAACACATCGCGAAGCGAACCATTATTTTGGTAATAAATTTGAACGATTTGCAAAAGTTTACAAACCAAACTGAGCATAAATCAAGTAACAGGTGTCAAAAAGGCCAACTTCGAAAAATGTTATGTCTCATTGAAAACCACACGTTTCAAAAAACACCCGTTAGATGAAGAGTACTTTAATTTTTGAAATATTTGAAGAAAAACAGATTAGATGAACATGTCATAGCTTAGCCATATCACCGATTTCGGATAATAAAAGCTTGATTTTTTTGTCTCATCGAATATTGACAATGCAAACCGTTGAGATGGGACCAGTCTTAACATTAAACAATAGTTTACTAAATATTATAGATAAAACTGAACCCATAAGGGTTTCGAAAAAATTAATTCAAAGATTTTATAGCTATTTTTAATAGTTTTTGTTCTGAGAGAGTTTAAAACTGAAATTTATTACAAATTTATTTTATTTTCATTCCAAAATATTATTCTTTCAGTTCGTAGCGCTTAAACACTCAAACCAGGCCCAAGTGTATAAATCTCGAAAATCAAATATTTTCATTATAATTTGTAAAGACAATATTTTCTTTTGTAAATGAAATTATTTTAATTGCAATCAATTACGCATTTAAATGAGATATTACAATAAATCGTCATTTGTCCAAGCAAAATGATGCACTTTAATCATCGTAGCAAAAATTAAATTTGCAAAATATCCTCGGCATACACATACACACATACTTATATACAATGAGATTGTTTGTAGCAAGTTAGTGCAAACCGTTGTCAGAAATATTTTTATATTTCACACACATTCAATCATATATGGTATACATAAATCCATTTGCATATCTAGTAGCGACCGAATATATTATTTTTTTAATTAACCTTGCATTTGTTATTCATGTTGTCATCATACATTTTTGTCCTTACACACCTGATGGCCGGCCACAAGCGCGTCTGAACTCGTATAATTCATTTCGTTCTTTTCATACAATATTTTTGTCATTGTTCGATTTGTCCGACCAACCGACCATTCATTCATTCACTCACTCACACATTCAAGCATTCCATTGAAGCAGATATTTAACTTTCGATTCGGTTGCATTTTGTCACACAATTTCATTTCATTTTTATTATGTTATATGGTTTATGGCTCTTATACGAGTATTTGTTATGTACTATGTGCGGTTGCATCCTTCGCATTGTTTTTGTTAGCGGTTGTTACAGATGTATTCATTAAATATTAATTAATCCATTGTTTTACAACGATATTGAACGCTTTTCCGCTTGTATTGCGTTTCTACGAATACAAATACAAATACAACATGCTTTCGATATATTTATGTATAATATGTAAGAATGTTTGTTGGCAGAAGAATCGTTGAATATGTGGCAATGTGTTAATGGCTCAGGTGAAAATAACGGACAGTTTCATTGAATTTTAATTTGCATTATTTCTGCTTCACACAATTGTCAACATCCTTGCAGTGAGTTTTAATGGCATTGAATAATTTGAAAATATTTATTCGATGAGAGACTGATTATCACATTTTTCCTCTGAATCTAAGCATTGCTTCAGTAAGAAACGAAAATATATGTATTAAAGAAGTATTCTTGTTTTAATCGCTATTTTTAATTTATACCCTTTACATATGACGTTATTAATACTCGTAGATTGAACAATTAAATAAAATTAAATGTAATAAAAAAGGAAAAAAGAAAATAAATACAAATTAAATAAAATACAAAATGAAATAAAATTAAATAAAAAATAATAAAATTAAATAAAATCTCAAAAAAAAAAATTAAATAAACTAAAAAAGAATAAAATAAAAATAAATTGATTAAAATAAAATATAATCAGTTTAAACTAAACTAAACTAAAATATATTAAAGGAAAAAAAATAAAATAACATAAAATAAAATAAAATAAAATAAAATAAAATAACATAAAATAACATAAAATAAAATAAAATAAAATAAAATAAATAAAATAAAATAAAATAAAATAAAATAAAATAAAATAAAATAAAATAAAATAAAATAAAAAAAAATGAAATAAAATAAATTAATATAAAATTAAAAAAAAATTAAAATAAGATAAAATAACTAAAATAAAATGAAATAAATAAAATAAATGAAATGAAATCAAATAAATATAAAAAAATAAATTAAATGAAGTGAAGTAAGATAAAATTATTAACTAAAGCAAGTGACTAGTGGTTGTATAACTAAGAATTGACTAACAAACTCTCAACAGAATGACAATGAAAACTTTACTTATATTTCACATGAATGGACACCGGAAAATCTCGCTATGTGGACCACTTTCGTTTTACAGAAAATTCGAGAGAAAATCATGAAATATGCACATCGTATCTGCTGTTACCGCAGAGCAACGGTACTTTAAAAATGAAAAAGAAAAAATATATATATATTTATATATACATATATAACAACACGAAATTGGTTTCAGCAAACCAACTTGAGGTAACTTCTTGATTGAGTGAATCTGGAAAATGTTTTCATTTCCACGAATGCAATTATAAATTGCAATATTAAATTTTGTGCTTATTCACAGCCACGGAATGACTTCTGTTTATTAAGCTTAGCAATTTGTAAATGGAGGTCCTTAATATAAATGCATATATATGCGTTTGTACACTTTAGTGTGTATTGGGATGCAAACCAACTATGAAGGACAAACAACTGGCTATGATGTGATACTCATCTAATCAAGTATAAACTAGTTAAGCCCTCTTTAAATACAATGGATTTGGAAAATAAGTATTAATACATCCGAGTATACATATATTTACAAGCCATATGAAAATAGAGTGAAATAAAATAAAATAAAATATAACAAAATAAAATAAAATAACATAAAATAAAATAAAGTACAATAAAATAAAATGAAATAAAATAAAAAATAAATAAAAAAATAAAATAAAATAAAATAAAGTAAAATAAAATAAAATAAAATAAAATAAAATAAAATAAAAAAAAAATAAAATAAAATAAAATAAAATAAAATAAAATCAAATAAAATAAAATAAAATAAAATAAAATAAAATATAATAAAATAAAATAAAATAAAATAAAATAAAATAAAACAAAATAAAATAAAATAAAATAAAATAAAATAAAATAAAATAAAATATAATAAAATAAAATAAAATAAAATAAAATAAAATAAAATAAAATAAAATAAAATAAAATAAAATAAAATAAAATAAAATAAAATAAAATAAAATAAAATAAAATAAAATAAAATAAAATAACAAAGTAAAATAGGAAATTAATTAAATGAAATACAAAAAATTAAATAAAAAATAAATTAAAATGTAATAAAAAATTTAGTGTCAAACAAAATTCAGTAAAGTAAATAATATAAAATGAAATATTCAAACAAATTTTAATAATGTCATTAAGGTTTAAAAAACCTTTGAAATAATTTTACACATAAAATAATCATCAATATGCTAAATTTATGTTTTTTTTTCAAATATCCAGTTAGTGTGCGTAAAGCTGATGTTATTTTGGTGTGGTATATACATGTGTATGCATATATTTCTTATGTCAAATTATTTTAGTTTCGCGCTTTGGATTCATCTTCTACCTTTAACTGTGATTTTATTACTTTGCATTGAGGTAGGTCATCTGGAATTTATAGCATGAGAACAGAATTGTTTTTAGTAATTAATTTTTTGTTCAGAATACTAGATTAAACGATTATATTGGGAGATATAAATCATTACTAACCCAGTGTACAAAAACTGAGGTTTATTACAGAGAGAGAAAAAGTTTAAATTGGAATGATAATGTCCATTTTGGATACCTAAGAAGGTATCAAATGGTTATATAGAATCTAATATTATTTATTTTTATTTATTTAAGTTAGAAACTACGGTTATTGAGACAA